>JAOXYH010774463.1:0-12424 GCA_028566455.1 Botula fusca | reverse complement strand
GGAGTAGATTTTTTTTTAATTGAAAAAAAGTATTTTCCCTATATCGCTTGTATAAAAATTTCAATATTGAACGGTTTTCAAAGCCCCCCCCCCCCCCGAACCGGACAAAATGAGACTTGTCACCTATTGTTTTTATATTGGAATTTTAAAGAACATTTGATAAATTAACTCTCAAAGAAATTTCAGAAAAATCTATCGATAAAACTTTTGACCACTCGTCTACCTTAACTCCATAATCACTACAGCCTATCACCTCTTGGTTGCAAGTTCGCACCCCGCAACAAAAAGGGGCGCACTCGATTTGTAATCGTACTTGATAAGGTTTATCAGTTACCTGACCAAGGTTAGTGGTTCCCTACATGCACTCTGGCTTCCTCTGCCACTAAACCTGACGCAATTATATAGCTTAAATACAGCTGAATGTGACATTTAACCCCACTAAAGCAATTTGAATCAATCAATCTGAATTTATAAGGGAGGTCAATATAACTTGTGTTGCAGGTTGGGGTTTAGGTGTGTGTGTGTGTGTGTGTGTGTTGATAATATAATATAATATAACAGTTGTGTGAGAGGGGATTAATTGATGCCTGCTTAAAGCAATACCCTCAATATTTCAGTCATACAAGGGTGATTTCCAGCTTAGGATTAGTTAAGCGGTAAAATGTCATGTCAGAATATAAACAAGTTACGAAACTGAAAAGGTAATAAAAACAAGGACATCATAAAGATACTTTCTTGATTAAGACAGGCGCAAAAATGCGCAAAAATGCATTGGGGTTAGACTAGTCTTGTGGAGCTCGAATCCTTCCCCTTTTTTGATATGGTCAAGAATGATAAAAACGTAAGATAGATAAAAGTCAGTAAACTCCCATGGCGATCAATACATAGAAACAAAGCAAAAGATCACCATGTTAGTGCTTTTAGTGAACTGAAAGCTACCTCAGGTAGCTTAATAGAAAGTTGAATCTTCAAGCTTGCCGATTTTTAGAGGCATTTGTTTAGATTTTGACCTATCTTCATGACAATTATGTCATTGTTCCAGCTGACAAGACCCCTAACAGCATTGTTTTTGTCTGCAAAGGACACTATATCGACTGTCTAATTAAGGAGAATGCATTGACAATTCATTGGGCAACCCCACGTATACATCATCTCTTATACCAAGGGAGGACATCATCAATATTCGCATTTCTGTGATCGTCTTCATTTGGTATGACTGTGTCCGATGACAACAACAAAAAAAACTCCCTTCCATTTTCTGGTTCCTTAAATTCATAGGAGTCCATACAAACAGAGGTTAAGGCTGGGTCTGCAAAGTGCATCACGAAGCCACTTTCGAAACTCCTAACTTCTCTACTCACAGTAGTCAAGAAAAACCTGAAGAGTTTCTGCGATAAAGCCTTATCAACTAGTGGGGTGAATCATATGTAGATTCTAAAAAATTGTAAAGACTTACAGGAATATCTGTCCTGCAGCAGCCTTACAAATTGTAAGGATATCAAAACTTTTGATTTCCCTACTCTACACTACTCGTCAACATGAATAATTTAAGTCTGATATCCGTGATCTCATCCATCAATGTTTCTGGACTAAAAAAGGTACATAACGGAATGCCTTTTTGGTGCTAGACAAGGAAAATTCATACTTCGTCAAGAACCACACTGATTCTACCAAACAGTACTCCGAGAGTGATGTTGTTAGCATGCTGGAATTTCTAATCGACAATATATTTGTTCAATTTGGAGGTCATGTTTTTTCAACAGACAGTTGGAATTTCAATGGGGACGAACTGTGCACCGCGTTTGACCAATCTTTTCTTGTATTAATACGAAGCGAAGTTCATACAAGGGCTACTATAGAGAAAAGAGAAGAAGCTAGCCCAGTTCTTTAATTTCAGCTTCCGCTATATAGATGATGTACTTTCTCTCAATAATCCTAAGTTTGAGGATTACTTACATCACATCTACCTCTGTGTTATTAAAGAGACCACTGAAACAATCACTTCATGATTTGGTAGATCGATATAATGTATCTATCTCACAAATCGACATGATATCTTCCGTTAGATTCTCGTTATACCAGATTTAAAACCTCACCGGACTTGACTCTTTCATTTTTTCACTTGAAATGTGACGGGTGCAGTTCACGGAGCAGGACATGCTTACCCTTCCGGAGCACCTGATCTCACCCCCGGGTTTGGTAGGAGCTCACATTGCTAGTGCTTTGGTTCTAGTGTGGTCTGTTTCTATTTAGGTTGTTTGCTACATGTTTTTGATTTTCAGTTCTTTTTTGTTTCTTTCTACTTTGTCGTTATTTGTTTCCGCGTTTTTTGCCTTGTCTTTGGATTCATGAGGTTTGGACTTCTGCTTGAACCTGTTGTTTCGGTATTCTGTTGCCGACATTTCAAAAGCACTCTGCTTTAAGGGCTTAAGCTTAAGCTGACAAAGGATTAAATCCCGAAATCGAATACGAACATGAAACATGATGAAGATTTTAGAATATTAACAACATAGCCGACGTCACAATTGTTGTATGTAGACAATAGCCCTTTATAGATTGCATAGATCTGAAATTTGTCCTGGTTCGATTAAAGCGCCCACCTTTTTTCCCCATTAAATTTAGTGCTCGAAAAAGGTTTGATCACTCGCTGTAAAAATACTTTTTAAGCCAAAGCATTTATTCCAGAATAGGATGATTCGAAAAAAAAATGACAAGTGGTCTGGTAGAAAAAAAGCATAAAAACTTATTACAATATCCAGATCGGCAATAAAAGAATACTTCAGTAGCAATAATTTTACCTGAAGTGCTTGATGTGCACTGGCTATTACACATATCTGTACTGCAGCACATTTGACACTGCGACTCTGGGTTCCACTGCTGACACTGAAATAATTACAAAAAGTAAAATATATGATATCTTCATTGTTTTATAAAAGTAACTCCTCAAAGGAAAACCAGATGTGTCTGTGAAGCACTGATGCCCTGAACACCAACATGGCCAAGGTTTTATTTATTTTTTTGCCACAGACAGTCAGAAAGATAGACAGACGCCCATGACAAAAACTATAAGCCTTAATGCTTACGCCTTTCATTGCACCTTATCCATGCTCTCTGTTTTTGGTGGGGTCCAAGTTGCTCATCTAGTTTCTAGTTTGCATGGTGATCTCATTTAAGTTTTGTGTGTTCCATGTGATATTTGTCTTTGGTTTCTTCGCTTAATTTTTGTACCTGATTTTTTGTTTGTTTTTTTTTCATATTTCTACCACTTTTCCGGACTTCTATTTAAACGATCTTACGTTTTGGTTAGTCAGATACTTTTAGAACTGTAATAGTAACATTCATCCAAACGGCTGAAATCTAAACTTTATGACAAACGTGATGATTTCAATGTTCCAATTGTAAACTTTCTTTTTCTAAGTAGTAATATACCTACGTCCCCTGCGTATGGTGTACATATTTCACAGTTGATTTGATACTGTCGTGCTGTGATTTGTACAATGATTTCTAATCAGAGCCAAACTGCTATCTCAAAACTCCTTGGTCAGGGTTATGTTCAACCTGTATTATTATTGTCACTCCTGAAATTCTATGGTCTCCATCATGATTTGGTAGATCAATATGATGTATCTATCGCACAAACACTTCACCGGATATTCCCCCTTGCAATGTGACGGGCGCCATTCACGGAGCAGGACAAGCTTACCCTTCCGGAGCGCCTGGTGTCACTCCCGGGTTTTGTTAGGAGTTCACATTGCTAGTGCTTTGTTTCCCATGTCGTCTGTTTCTATTTTGTTTGTTTCCTACATGTTTTTCATTTTCAGTTCCTTTTTGTTTCGTCCCGGTTTCTCGTTGTTTGTTTACGCGCTTTGTCTTTGGATCTGCGAGTTTTGAATTGGTGCTTGAACCTGTTGATTTGGTATCCTGTTGCCGATGTCATATCCTATCATTGTTTAAAAGTTAGGCTATAAAGGTAATATTTTTCTCTGATAAGTTTGGCATTTTGTGACATCATCAAGAATGGTATGAAGATGTCCATTCTGAATAAACAGAAACTGTTGTTCACATTAGAACAACGGCAACGCAGTGCATACAGTATCTCTTATAATAGCTTAGCATTCTGACCCTTTTGCCAGTAAAAGTTAGGCTTCAAATACTAGTATTTCGAGTTTTCTGAACAAACTTTGTTCTGTCTGAAGTATCCAATATTATATTAACAACACGTCAATACTTCATTGTATATACATATACTGTTCCTATTCGATAGTTTTCTGATAAAAGCAAGGTAAGGGGTGTTATATGCCCAATAGTAGTCCCGTTTTTTCCAATGATATATATTATTTACAGACGTTAACATGCCAATTCAAAAGTCAAAACCCCTGCCTGTCAACAACATTCGCAATTTTCAATAATTTTCACATACCTCTTCTATTTTTTTACATTTAGAAGCCCACATTGAATTTCCTGTCAGACCATTTCTTGTGTTTTCAATATAGCACATCTGAAAATATGTCATTTTTGTACTTAATGGGATTTGATATCGTTTTTGCTTTCAGTGTGGCTGCAGTACTTTTTCTTGTACATGGAAGTATGTGATGAACATTTTTTTTCTTGTGTTTCTTGGCCATTTGTTTAAAAAAATCACGTCCTATATCGTCACGCAGAGTTAGGACATTTAGCGTACAAACTGGTGCAATTAACAGTGAGATAATACCTTTTCTCTTGGATGATACAGCAAGATTTATGTAGTTTAAATTTTGCTTTCCTGCTTTTAATGTATCAGTATTTTTTTAAATTTCTTATCTGGACTTTGTTGTAACGGAATATCTTTTTCTACATATGTTGAAATAAATTATTCTTTTTCTATTACCGTTACATACTAGAATAGTGGCAGAAACGACCATAAGAATATGTTGCACAACCGCATACAAAAACCTAAATTGACTCAGTTTAATGCACATTGTAATTGCAACTCAGCGACAAAAAACAAACAAAAAAAACAAAACCACACAAAAAAAAAAACAAATAACGACCAATTAAAGAAAAAAGAAAGAAGCTCAAAATAATACCCCATTGTACGAACCTCATTAAGTTTACACATTGTTACTGTATTGCACGTGTCCGATTCTTGTGCTGATGGACAGTTGAAACACAGCAAACGTCCATTTTGTTGAAGTGCTGAAATCAAGCATAATATTACACATGATTAAAATGTCTTCTTATCTTTCTAACATATTTTCTTCGCAAATTTTTAATTTGTTCAAGTGCAAAGATGACGTATTTGTTAAAATTTATTTTTATTTTATCTTAATTTTGTTTTTGTTTTTATTTAATCTTATTTTTTTTATCTATTTTAGTTTCGTGAAGTTTTATTTAACGCATTAGGTCTTTCCATTTCTAAATGCAGACATACTATATTTCTTCTGATGGCTATTAAGATTCATTTTACAACATATGATTGTGAAACTTTGTAGATGATAAACCGTAAAAGAATATCGAAACAAAACCTAGTCCGTAGTATTCGGTGATTCATTGCGGTGCTTCGCTACATTTGGGTCAAGGGCTCTGACGACTCCTTATAGGTGTTTTTGGCCCTTATATTCTTGATAAAGCTGATACATACCTTCAACTCAATAATTTTTAGAGATATTGACTTGGGACTTTCACCATGGGTCTTTATGACCTTTAACTTGACCTTGGTCACAAGGTCTAATTTCAAGGTCATCTTAAAATTTGTCATTTTATGGTATTTTGGAGTGGTTTTTTGAATTTGTCAACTATTTGGAGTGTTTATTACTGCGAAATATTTATTTAAGTGATACGAAACTCTGGTTAAGGGATGTTACATTCCAGAGGGGAGTAATATCTCCTCTTTATACTTGAATTTGCATATATATGCCTAAATCTCAATAACTGTGAAAGATAATGACTTGGAGTCTTCACTGTCAGGTCACATGACCTTTGACCTTGACCAAGGTCATAAGGTTCAAAGGTCAAAGTCATCTAATTTTTAAATATTTTTCTGGCATTTCGGAGTGTTTTCAACATTTTTAAACCGTTCGAAGTATTAAAAAAGGGATTTTAGAATTTTTCAATGGAGTTATTGCTTCTGTTATACTTGATTTTGTATAGAAATGCCTAAAACTCGGTAACTATTAACGATAGTGACTTGTATTCTTCAGTGAAGATTTCCTTGACCTTTGACTCTAACCAGTCACAAGGCAAAGGTCAGGTCATCTAATTTGTTTCATTTTTTTGTTTTTGTATTTCGGAGTGTTTTTAACATGTTTCAAGTGTTTGAAGCATATATAAAAATATAACAATTCCTCAATAGAGTTATTCCCCCTTTTAATCTTGATTTTGCATAATTATCCATGAAACTAAAAAATGTTAAAGATAATGACATTGGGTCTTCATTTTAGGGTTAAATGACCTTTGGCCTTGTCCAAAGTCACAAGATAAAAGGTCGATCAAACTGATTTTTTCATTTTTCATATTTTTGTGTGCATTTCAACTGTATTAAGTGTTTTTATAGCCTTTTCATCATTTAAGAAATGAGAATACCTATCAATTGTTCCACAACAATTGATTTCCTAGTTATTTTTTCTTTTTATTTTCTATTATGTGTGTAGTTTTTTTTACAGTTCGAGACATGTACATATCATTTTGAAACTTTGTAATTCATATCGGTCAACTAAAAGCTATTCAAAATTTTGTTGCGAGGCAATGAATCCTTTTCCTTTACGGAGTTATCTGCTC
Organism: Botula fusca; assembly: GCA_028566455.1. Lineage (NCBI taxonomy): Eukaryota > Metazoa > Mollusca > Bivalvia > Mytilida > Modiolidae > Botula > Botula fusca. The sequence goes on along the minus strand of JAOXYH010774463.1, from coordinate 5,668 downwards.
GAACGCCATACCTTGTTATCCCCTGAACCCAGAAACCGTTAATAATATTTAAAAACCGAAGAGTGGAAAATGTTTGAGTTGCAAATCGTTATTTCGTTACATTTGGGTTTTGACGACTCCTTACCCGAGTTATCTCCTCTGGTAAATTGACATGTTCCGCTAAACTTTTTTTCTCAAAAACCTTAAGTCATAGAGACCTGGGACTTTCACCATTAATTATGGGATCATATGTCGTACAAAATGGTGTCAAGGTGAAATGTCAACGATGACCTTGACCTTTTACTTTAAAACTTATTACAGCTTAAACTATAGCTGAAACCGTAAAAGATTGCTAATTAAATATAAGGAGAAAATGTGTGTCTTATAGAGATCTACATTTGTGTGGGTCCAAAATTATTGGACCAAAAGTTATGGCACTGGAGCCCAAAAATCGTTTTCGTGGTTCGAAATGAAGGTTTCTGCTTTTATCTCAAAAACGGTAAGAGATAGAAGGACACTTTGAATTGCAAAAATGTTCAGCATAATAAGACGTACAAAATAAGGCCACGGTCAAGGTCAAAGTCCCAAGCAAGGGACATAAAGTCCTTAGCAACCATATATTTTTGAACTAAGAAAGCTTTGAATAAAATGAAAATGACATTTTCAAAGGTCAAGGTCATTAGCAACGACGTAAAGTCCTTAGCAACAATGTATTTTGCGCAGAAAGTCCTTAGCAACAATATATTTTTGAATTTATAAGGCTATAAATAGTATAAAAAAATGACATTATCAAGGTCAATGTCCCTTGCAACGACATAAATGTCTATAGCAGAAATGTATTTTGCACAGAAAGTCCTTAGCAACCATCGGGCTCGTCTAGATATTTCACATGATATTTCCAGTATCAAAATCGTAATTATCCCATTATTCTATACTGCCGTACATGTTTTGTTACAATTATCAGTCAAAGTGTAAACGAAAAATGTCTAACTTAACATTAATATACATGTAGTATGATAGCCCAAAACCCTTTCATGATATTTTTGTTATTATTTAGTACTTAAAATATAATCAAATTATTAATCGACAGGAATTATCTCCTCTGTTCTTATTTCATTGTAATTATCTCATATAGGCAGGTTTAAAATTCAAAATTGCAGTAGATCTGTCAATAATTATTCACCAAAAAATGCAAATATATCCTAAAGGGCACCATCAAATTTTGACTCTTAAGCAGAACTGTACTTCTTACGTAATTTGTTTAAATCAGCAAATAAAAATCCGGTAACATATGATATGCAACTTATGATAGTATTCAAAATTACAGTATCAACTACCATTGTAGACACAAAATTTCGGGCGTATATGCCATTTGAAGAAAGTTCTACAAAAACATCTTAAGGTCATCCGACACTAAGGGCAAAGTTAGCTTTGGCTTTTATTTCGTCCATCGTCTGTCCGTCCATTCGATCTTCTTCGCATTTAAATCTTCTCTGAACTAATTACTGGAACCAAATTGGTCAAATGTTAGCCTAGTGTCCTGTATACCTTTTTTTCATTCTAAGATCTTATTTAACATGTTTGCCAGGGCAAATAATGTGTTTTGATTGACTGAAGCTTCAAATAAAATTCTTGTTATAAATAAGGTCAAGGAAAAAGATTTTTCCAAATTTTTTTCTAGGATTGACTTATACAACTATTATATTTCGATTGTCGATCAAAAAATTCAAAGTAGGCCTCTCTTTCATTAAACCCCCAAAGTAATACCTTTGAGAATTTTCTTGTCAGAAACTACAGATATCGGCAACAGAATACCGAAGTGGTAATCTAAAACTCGTGACTCCAGGTCAAGGAAAAGCGCGGAAACATACAACAACAAACCAGGACAAAAACAAAAAAGAAATTAAAATAAAAAACATGTAGCAAACAAAATAAGTAGAAACAAACGACACGAGAACTAAAGCACTAGCAATGTGAACTACCGCCAAAATCCGGGAGTGACATCAGGTGCTCCGGAAGGGTAAACATGTCCTGTTCCGTTAACGGCACCCATACAAATCACAGGCACGACAGTATCGTATCAACTGTGAAATGTAGACACCGTACGCCGGAGACAGAATTATTAAATATGGTCTATTGCAGGAATGTTCCTTGGATTGTCCTTAACATTTTTCCCAACCGGAAATGCATGATTACCGACCGATAAGCTTCTGAATAATGGTTATGTGGCATCTAGACTCCAGTCATTGCTTCATAAATTCTACGGTCGATACAAATTTTATGTCGGGTGGCCAGTCAAATATCATCAAAGTTCGACAGTGGACCCTATTAGAAATACCTTTCAAAATCATCCCGTTATTAACCATTGTGTCGATGAAAAGGGTCATTTGCAAGAATGTTCCCGGGATGGCTATATACATATTTTATGCTTAGTTTGATATCTGAAAACCCAAAACGGCTGCAAATTGATTCCTAAGGGAATACCTTTCGAGATTTTGTCAGAAACCCGTAACTTGTTTGTCAGGGTTATGTTTAGCCTGTGTTATAATTGTCACTTTAGAAATTCTATGGTCGCTATCATGTTTTGCTAGATCGATATGATGTATCTATTGCACAATGCGGCCTGATATCTTCTGTTAGGTTTCTCGTCATACCGGATTTGGAACTTCACCGGATTTAACACTTCACAGGATATTCCCACTTGCAATGTGACGGGTGCCGTTAAAGGATCAGGACATGCTTACCCTTCGGAGCACCTGATGTCACTCCCGGGTTTTGGTGAGAGTTCAAATTGCTAGTGCTTTGTTTCTCGTGTCGTCTGTTTCGATTTGGTTTGTTTGCTATATGTTCAGTTCCTTTTGTTTTGTCCTGGTTTCTCGTTGTTTGTTTCCACGCTTTTGCCTTGCATCTGGATTGACGAGTTTTGGATTAGTGCTTGAGCCTGTTGCTTCGATATTCTGTCGCCGCTATTTAAATCAATGGGAGTAAGGACTTTTACGGAATTTTTCTGAACAAATTTTCATTTTTTCCTAATCGTAAATCGAAGATTTCTGCCGTAGTGGGACACTATTTTCCACTCCACCTTATTAGATGTGTTTCAAGGATTGGTCTCTATATTTTTTAACTTTAATATTTATTTTTTTTTTATTTTATTTATTATTTTCTATTATCATTTTTTATCTTATTTTATAGGACATGGTAAGATGACGGGAAAATTCTTTTGTTCGGAACTTACTGCAAAATTAGTTTTAAATCGTTGTCATGAACTACAGTCATCGAAAATAATATGTTGCAGAAATTTTCCTCGGGTTGGTCTTCATTAAATTTTTATAGCTTGTATCCAAAATTTTAACAAGATGTCTTCCTGTGATATATTACCAGTAGTTAGGTCGGTCAATTCAGGACAATCATGAAAAATTTTGTCAGAAACATTCAGCGCTGGGGAGGTGGAGTAAGTAATCGTAATTGCTTTGCATAATGTCTTTCGGGAACAGGTAAAATGAACCCGGTTACCGTCAGTAATTCAGAATGCCATTTAAGCGATGCAGTCTTAGTTGACTTCTCGTTTGTAACAGTAACAATCTCGAAATGTAAGCGAGTCTTTTGAACAAAGCTTTGGAAAGGGGACCACCTTGATCCAATCTGGAGACATTGCTGAAATTAGACCAGTGATTTCCTATAAGATTTTTTGAATGATTTTTTTTAAATATTTTTACTCGGCTTTATTTATTTATTTATTTTATTATTTTTTTTTTTTCATATGTCAAACAACTTATACTTATGAGCTTCGTTCCACATATTCTGCAAAAATAACAAGTTCATAGACTAACCCTATGTTTAGCAAATCGTAATTATGCATCCATGGTTCAATTTGAGCAATTTTCGGGCTGAAATAAAAGGTATATTTCTCATTTAAAATAATTGTCTATCTTAATAGAAGTGTAAATTTTCGATAGAAGACCGGGCTACAGGACTGATAGAAATAGAATAGATGTCCATCTTTTGGTTGAGTTTGGATACTCTTTGTCCAGAGGCTTCAGAGATTTTAATGATATTCTAAATGCAATGACGACGATGGACACCAAATGCTAAAAGATTCATTTTGTTCTTTGGCTGGTTAAGCTAACAAAACGAAGCTTACCATTGGCGCCGCAGAGGCTTCCTTTATTACATATGTCATTCTTACAACATTGTTCACATTCAGTTGTTTCCCCTGAAGTGGCTCTTTTTGGACGAGGAGATAATATCATGTCCTGTTTGATTTGACGTCTTCCAAAAGGAAAGGATGAGACAGAACATTGCTTTAACAAAGATAAATTGTTTTACTTAATGAACAAAATAATGCTTTATAACTCCATTTCATATTATTTTAGCACTTTTTGGCGATTTTCTAAGCTTCTTTTATTACATGTACATTTTACTGGCAAAAGTTATATCAAAAGAATATCTAATATGTATTCTCTGAACAAAATTACAATATATACCAAAAATAAAACTGTTATCCACGTATTTTTATGCAAAATATCATACAAACTGCAATTCATACTTTATATTAATGTATTTCTGAAACACTATTGTAATCTACTAGTCAGGGACCAATTATCTCCGATTTTTGGTAGTTTTTCTAACATTTTTTTCCCAATTACAGAATAATTTTGCATCAATAAAGGTAACCTTACGATTAAATGAAAATTATGTTTTCCATTTGCCAGCCTATCTCTTATAACAAATTTTCTGCCTTAATAAATGGTGAATTTTGACCTCTGTTTATCGTACCTTGAGAGCGAATTATAGCCACCTTTTTTACACCCATGTTTATAATATAATGAAGAAAAATTTTAAAGTTTTCTTGGTTTCAGTAAAAATGACAATATTATTTGCAAAGTTAACCAAATTTAAGGTTTGAAATTTCTAATAAATTACACAAAATGGTAAGCAAACTTTGAGAATTCAAAATCTGAAAATGAAAAGGAATTTCGGCGAAAAATCATGACAGTTTTTTATTTTTTTTTATAATTGATATAATTTGAGCGAAAATGAAAACTGAAGATATTTAAAAAAAAAATCCTTCTAAACACTATAAATGATAAGTTTCACAAATATAACTTGTACCAGTCATAATTTGTTCCCGACCAGTATGCCGAAAAAACTAGTGACATTTGCCAGTTTTGATTTGTGCTCAATACTACAGGTTGAGTCTGTACGGTAGTAAATACATTGGATACAGTCTTAAAACCCTTAGTAAAAGATGCATGTGTTACTTCTTAGTAATGTGAAAAATATATGACATGTATTCTGTGAAATGAATTTTCAACAGGAAAAATACTATGCATCTCTTATTTGAAGAGAGTATCGCTTTCAATGACGGTAACAGAGAAAGCCCTTTGTATGAATATGTTGAAAACCTCCGGTACGTTTCATAAGCATACTACATGTACTAAAAATGAACCACATACTTGACGTAGTATTTACCTGATAATCACTGCATCCCACATCAAAGTGTCTATGGCCATCATCTGTTAGATATTTCCTTACGCTGCATATCTTCAAAAAGGTGGCATTTAATTTATGAGTCATAATGAAAAGTTCTTGGCGATGTTTTTTATGTATGATTACTGTTCCAAAAAAATATAAACTCTCCTTTAATTCTTGACTTAAAATTCATTTGACAATATATTTTCTCAAATAT
>JAOXYH010774354.1:0-12431 GCA_028566455.1 Botula fusca | reverse complement strand
ACCGTCATTACAGTCCCCCTAAATGTTAGAAAAAATATCTGTATATTCAATGTACAAGGTGTCTTGCGGGATTTTTTTTGTAATTGGATACGATTGGAAATGTGTAATCTAGAATATATCAAATACAAAGAGCCTGGGTTATGTAAAGCTAGTTTTATGTACGACTGAGAAGGGGAAATCAAATGCATAAACGTAAAACTTCGTACAAGTATTATACTGGCATTATTTCATACTACAGGTAATGGTGCATCAGCTGATGGCAAAATCAAATAAACAAACTGAGGTTCAGCAAAGTCTGTGTCGCTAAACTAGTAGATCCGTGAATGTTACATTTTATTCCACTTTGCCTAGAAGTTTCCGGGAAGACGTTTTGAAAAACTTACAAACTAGTGAATTCAAAATAATTAATCACGGGTATTTAATAATTCACCGCACCATCATTATTTAAAAAAGTAATAGTTCATTCCACTTTGTAGTTAACGAGCAAAATAGTTCTCTTTTTTTATTAAAGCCAATCAGAAACCTTTGTTCCCTTTAATATGATCGAAAGATATTGCAAATAGAACTTGTATACAATATTTTGCAAAGATCCAGGTTAATTGTACCAGTATTAAAAAGTGAAAAAAGAACGGATGTGGAATTATATCAAGGAGACAACATTCAATCACTAAAATGAACTAATCAAATATCGGCAACAGAATACCGAAGCAACATATTAGTGTAAACATATTTTATTGATTAAACATACATTTATACATAATACAATTACTAATAACAAACCAAAAGGATTCGGAAACAAGCTGCTAAGCTTATATTAATCCGTTTCCTAAAAAGGATAATACCGTTATTACGTCAATAGAAAGAAAACGTGAATAAAAATCTAAATGTGTACTGCAAAAAAATAAAATAATTATTTTACTGATAGATAGATATACGAGCTATTAAGTGCAGAAAAGAGAATGAAATGGTGGAATGGTGAAATCTAACTGGTGAATCGTTTACTACTGAGTATAAATGCCTGAACTGCCAAGTATAATTCTGTGTTCTTTTCGACTGTCAGTTCTGAGGATCCGTACAGTAATATTTCTGTTGTAATATTTGGTTCAGAATTTAAAAATGGGAGGTGAAGTCGGCGCGTTGTTGAAAATCGGGGACACTGGAGTAGAAAATGATTCGTGGATTCAACAGCACCACAGATACAAGTTGGCGATTCAATTAAATTACGAAGAAATAAATGTTGGTTCAAAGAACTACATCTCATACGTAACCTACTGTGTAATATTTGTCTAAGACGTTTACCGACATAATAATAAGAGGGTTTCTTGATATAATTCGAATTAAGATGTGATTTGAATGAGTGAACAGACACACTTGTTTTTACACCCTCCGGTAACAAGTTCCACGATCGGAGAGTCGAATGTAGGACATAATTAGAGTATAGTACGGTTCTGGTTCTCACTGGAGGAATTATGGAAGAGTTACGGGTATTATGATCATGTATATTTGCAAATTTCTTGGAACCAAATCACATAAGTACGAAGGCGACATGTTCCTTCTCATTTAATAAAAAATAAGTGAGTCGATGTGCTTCTCTTCTATCCTTCATTTTTTCCCACCCCGTTTCTATGTACAGATTTCCCAGTAATGCAAGTCTGGTCCCCCCAGTGACAATTCTGGCAGCTTCTATCTGAACATTTTCTAATTTATTTACAAGTAGCATAGTATTAGTATCCCAGAATACATCGGCATATTCAAGTATTGGACGGATATAAGTTAAGTAATTTTTTCCAAGGTTCTACGATCTAAAATGAATTTAAATTTCCGCAAAATATTTATACGCTGTATGCTTTTTGTACTATCATATCAATGTATTTATGCCACGTACCGTCGTTGGAAATTGGTAAACCAAGTTGTTTGTGTTCTGATACCTCTGCTATTATATCATTTTCCATAAAAAAAATTCGGATGTGTTGGTTTGTTTAGCTTCCTGGAGATAGTCATGGCTTCAATTTTACGGGAATTAAATGTTACCAGCCAGTTTTTTGACCAAGTGTGTGTTGTCTGCAAGTCATCATAAAGAGTTCTTGCTGACAAAACTGCATCATTTACTATCAAGTATAAACTCGTGTCGTCTGTGAATAGTTTAAATGAAGCGTTTATGTCTGTAACAATGTCGTTTATAAATATAAAAAATAATAAAGGCCCTAGAATTGATCCTGGGGAACACCAGCTTTTACTCTATGCCAATGTAAACAAAGATTATTTATTACCACCCTCTGTTTTCTATCATAAAGATAATTTTGTACCCATTCTAAAAGACAACCTTTTATTCCTATAGATTCTAGTTTTTTTCGTAGTAGCCCCCTATGCCAAACTCTTTACTGCTTTACTGGTATCACAAAAGATTACCCGAATTTCTTTTCCCTGATCTAAAGCCTTACCAAATTCATTTGTGATATCATTATGCCGAGTCGCCTGGCGTAAAGCCAGACTGGTGTGTGGTAATTATATTATTTTGGAGAAGGTAGTTGTATATGTGTTTGTATAGACAGCTTTCCATTACATTCCCACGCACACTTATAAGGGAGATGGGTCTATAATTTGTGAAATCACTAGGAGAATTTTTCTTAAAAACAGGAGTGACATTTGTATTTTTCCAATCAGAAGGGAATTTACTGGATTCTAACGACAGATTAAATAGCTTATAAAAGGGATATTTCAATATGGGTGCAGCTTCTTTAAGAAGTCTAGCATTTATCTGGTCTGGACCTGTTGCCTTAGAGGTATCTAGGATTTTCAATACATCTTCAACTTCGCAGTCGGTAATCCGTATTTGGTGAAGTCCATCAGTTCGTCTGTCAGGAATAAAGGGTGTCTCTTTTCCGTCATCATTCAGATCAGACTGGCTGCAGAAGTATTCATTAAATATTTCTGGCTTTGCTTATCTTTACAAATTAAATCTACACCTACTTGTAGGGGAGGTATAGAGCGGCTATCGATAGAGTCAGATTTCATAGAAGCTTTGACAAGATTCTAATAATTTTTACTCCTATGATTTTCTGAAAGAATTTTCTCAGATATATTATTATAATATTCAGATTTCGAATTTAAAACTAGTTTATCACATTTATTCCTTATAAATCGAAATTTTTCCCAATCGCTACTTGTATTTGTTCTGTTGGCTTTCTTATGAATGCGGTTTTTTCTACGAATGTATTTTTGTAAGCTGGTAGTGAGCCAGGGAGGGTTATCTTTCCTAATAGTAATAATTTGATTCGGTATAAATTTATTTGCTTTGTCAGTTAGTTCGTCTGTAATGGAGCGTGTTATAATGTCAAATCCATTCGTCACAAATATTATATCCCAATCGACTGTTAACAGATTGTAACGGAATGAATCGTAATCACCTCTGTCAAAAACGTAAACCTTTCTTTTGAAAGCGCACTGCACTTTACTGAGTTGATTGAATAAACCAATTACAGGAAAATGATACCGTATTTGATCTAATAAAGGGGCTCCGACGTCGGACAGAATTACAGTACTGGGGTTACTAACTAGAACAAGGTCAAGTAGGGAGGAGCTATACTCTGTAATATACGTAGGCTCAGAAATCAGCTGATGCAGACTAAAACGGGTGTTTAACATAGCGATCTTGTCTGAAGTGCCAGGCCGTAATTGGTTGACGTTAAAGTCTCCCGTAACAATGACGTCGATGTTGCTAGACAAGGCAAGATCAATAGATTGGTCTAGATCCTCCCAAATTTAAACACTACTGTTGGGTGGTATATAAAACGTACCATACAAGTATCTTTTATTCTTGAATCTCAGTTCAAGCCAGATACATTCAAGACTACCAACATGTAAGTCAGCTCTAAGTTTACAATTGACTGTGTCCTTAACATAAACAATAACCCCAACCCCTTGTCTACCAATTCTATCTTTCCGAAAAGGTGGAAATTTATAACCGGGTATTTTAATCAAGTTGTCACTAATCTGTGAGTGTAACCAGCTTTCACTAAATGAAAGTATATCATGTACTTCGTATTCAGCAGTAATCAAATCTATCTTAGGTAATATACTCTGTATATTTAAGTGCAAGAATGAAACCATGTTTTTCATAAAGTCATTAGAACTACTGTTAATTAAACTGGATTCACTAAGGGAATCAGTGGACGATGGTCCTGGATTGACCGCTACACCTGAGATAATTAGTAATATGCCAATCACCAAACAAAAGTATGCAAACAGATGAATTCGCTGCTCACTGTATATACTCCTGTTAACAATAGGACATGCCGTGGGGTAACACGAAGGAGATGGAATAAAATCTGTATCAAAAATAGTATTAAGTGTAAAAAAATGTAAGCGCACAACGACCGGGATGGCATTCATGAAACTGATTGCAAAAAGGGTAATACATGTAACGTCTAAGAGCGACAATCTCTTACCTTCCTTGACAGTTGTAGCACGATGAAAAAAATTGCCGATATTCTCTCTGTAAGTCATAAGATCGACGCCCATTACGTTATACCGAAATCACGCACGGTGAATTCGAGTGAGAGTACAACAATCGTTTTTGTGAACATGTAGTGAACGAATTCCAATTTCAACAGTAGAGCGGTGCATGAAGTTAGTGCATATGTAGTGAATGAATGTTGACTAATGTGCAAACAAAAGATGGAGAAGTGAAATAAGATTTGGTAGGTAAGCATATAATACGAGTGGATGTATAGATATAGGGGATGTTTGAAGTGATATTTCAACTTTCGAAAACTAATTGCAGAAATTTTGAATTTATATGTTTGGTTTTTTTTAGGTATAGTGCAGAGAAAGAAGGTGCGTTTATAATTGTAAGATATATTGATATACAGAGCGTACATGTCAAAAAAGAAGTCAATACTTCACTGACAAACCACTTACAGTCGTTTTATAGATAGTGCAACAATTCTGACTGGTAGTCTACTAAGAAGACTACAAATCTAACCACTGAACTAATAATTAGTCATTACTGGTCATTGTCAAATAATTTATTCTTTACACATTTATTTAGTAACACTTCAGGTACCTCAAAATTACCTTGTTTGGTTCACTAATCCAATCAACACTTGATTATAGCATACAAAACTTTTTGTAAGACATCGAATGCACTAATGATTGACATCCTTGGGCAACTTTGGCTTTGCAATTTTATTCAAATAACAACTAAATAGAAAGAATATAATTCAACATTTAATAAACAAAAATGTGTATTAGAACAGAATGCCAAACATAAAAGTATTTACTTTTAATAAGCTTTAGCTATACACAAGATCCATCGTTACAATTGTTACATGAAAGCTAGTGACTAAATTTTCATCTTACAATCTAGATTTGTATCCAAATCACAACTGTCCGAACCGGAGAAAGGAATAATAAACGAGATGCTAAGCGTTATTTACACAAAATGTGGAGAAGGAAACTGTCACATAACAGGAACGATATGGGGTTATGTAAAACAGTCGTAGCTATTTTGTCCTTGTACAAACGGCATTTCTGCATGAATTTAGTGGGGATCCCGCCAGGAAAACCACAAGCCATACTATGTGCATTTGACTGTAGTATGGAAGGAAAGTATACATAATCTGAAAAGTGCATCTGGTTTTGAATTGTCAAAGACAAAATTTAATTATTTGACAGATGATTTTATATGAGTGCGTATATGGGTTTCTCCATCAATTGGCATGTTTTTCTTTCTTGGAATAACTGTCCATTGTAGCGATGAATGTCAGCGTTGAAATGCGCTCCTACTCTTGCATATGTCTTAAAGGATAAAAAATTTACGTCAAGAAACACTTCATTTTGCTTCCCGTAACTTTGCAGAAATATTATCGGAAAAGGTGTTACTTTTAAGTTTTAGTAAAAAAAAAATAGCAGCAAGAAAAAAGAATGACCTGGACCTTAGATAGCTGTCGTTAAAATTGAGAGTTACAAGAATCATTTAGGATGAATCAGTTCCACTTATATCCTACACCTACAATAAACCTATTGCAACCAATATCTTTAATCATAAACGGGTATTGCGATCTCAAAATTGATGAATTTAAATCAAAACCGCCTGACTGTTCTTGTTCCTCTTCGCAAGTCAACTACAGTCCTGCTGGCCACATTATTGCAGGTGACCTCAACATTGTTGACAATCAAAAGTCCTTGCTAAAGGTCCCAAATTCCGAGAGCCTCAGCATATCAACTGGATATACAACATCAAAATATTGATGGATGCAGTTGAGGACTACGCCAGAAGATGGGCGGCAAGAGAGAAAGAAGAAGTCGAAACACTTTCAGACCGAATCAGGTCGATGAAGTCATTAATACTTGCTCGTATTCGGCGCCTAAGAACATCTATGAGTTTCAAAGTAAACAGCATTTTCGATGATCCACTCGTTGTTAAGAGGTTAACCCACCTTCATGACAATTATGTAATTGTTCCAGCTGACAAGGCCCCTAACAACATTGTTTTCGTCTGCAAAAGACACTACATTGATTGTCTGATTAAGGACATGGGCATTGACAATTCACTTGGCAACCGCACTTATACACTGAATACCATACCAAGGGAGGACATCATCAATAATGCCATATCTGTGATGTCTTCCTTTGGTATGACTGTGTCCTATGACAACAAAGATCTCCCTTCCATTTATTGGATTTCTAAACTTCATAAGAGTCCATACAAACATCGATTTATCGCTGGACCTGCCAAGTGCCACACAAAGCCACTTTCGAAACTCCTAACATCTTTATTCACATCAGTCAAGGATGGCCTCAAGAGTTGGTGATAAACGTAATAACAAAATACTGAACACCAATAAAGTCTACTCAACTAGGTGGGTGAATCAGATGTGGATTCTGAAAAATTTTAAAGACTTACATGAATATCTGTCCTGTAGTAGCCTTACACATTGTAACAATATCAAAACTTTTGATTTCACTACTCTATACACTACTCTTCCACATGATAATCTAAGTCTGTTATCCGTGATCTCATCCACAAATGTTTCTGGATTAAAAAAGGTACACAACGGTATGCCTATTTGGTGTTAGGTAAAGACAAGACATTCTTTGTCAAAACCATACTGATTCTACCAAAAAGTACGCTGAAGCTGATGTTGTTAGCATGCTGGAATTTCTAATCGACAATATATTTGAGTTTTGAGGACACGTTTTTCAACAGACAATTGGGATTCTAATTGGGACCGATCTTTTCTTGTACTCATACGAAGCGAAGTTTATACAAGGGTTACTACAGAAAAAAGAGAAGCTAGCCCAGTCCTTTAATTTCAGCTTCCGCTATATAGATGATGTACTTTCTCTAAATAATCCTAACTTTAAGGATTACCTGCATCAAATCTCCCCAAGTGAGCTTGAAATTAAGGAGACCACTGACACACTCACTTCTGATTCGTACCTTGACTTATACTTGTATATAGACAACAATGGACGATTGAAATCAAAACTTTATGACAAACGTGACGATTTTAAATTTCCAACTGTGAACTGTCCCTTTCTAAGTAGTAATATACCTACATCCCTGGCGTATGGTGTCTACATTTCACAGTTGATTCGATACTATCGTACCTGTGATTTGTACAGTGACTTTCTAATCAGAACCAAATTACTGTCACAAAAACTCCTTGGTCAGGGTTATGTTCACCCTATGTTATTATTGTCACTCCAGAAATTCTATGGTCGCCATCATGATTTGGTGGATCGATATGATGTGTCTGTCTCACAAATGCGACATTATATCTTCGGTTAGATTTCTCGTCATAGCGGACTTGAAACCTCACCGGACTTGACACTTCAGTGGATATTCCCATTTGCAATGTTACCTGCCCAAGGTCGGCGGTTCCCTCCGGGCACTCCGGCTTCCTACGCCACTAAAACTGACCGCCACGATATAGCTGAAATACTGCTGAAAGTGGCTTTAAACCCCATTCCACCACCACCACCACCACCACCCATTTGCAATGTGACAGGTGCCGTTTACGCAGCAGGACATGCTAACATTTCCGGAGCACATGATGTCACACCTGGGTTTTGTTGGGAGTTGCTAGTGCTTTAGTTCTTGTGTCGTCTGTTTCTTTTTTGTTTGTTTGCTGCATTTTTTTATTTATTTATTTATTTATTTATTTATTATTTTCGGTTCATTTTGGTTTTGTCCTGGTTTCTCGTTGTTTCTTACCACGCTTTCGCTTTGTCTCTGGATTTACAAGTTTTGGATCACTACTTCAACCGGTATTCTTTTGCCGATATTTAGCTATCTTACGACCTCTTGATGACGTAAACCCGTTCAGAAACGACGACTTTATTATGCCAATTCGAAAGAGGGGAACTTGAATTATGCGTAACTCCAAAATGTTTATGTTCCAATTTTTTATTTTTTATTTTTATTTTATTTTTTATTTTATTTTTTTTTTTGTTGCGTCGATCGTTAACTTTGCCGTGTAGCGACAATTGTAGCACTGGATGTCAGCTTAAAAATGTGCCCTTACTTTTGGATATATCTTTAAAGACGAAAAAGTTATGTCCTAAAAACCTTTTCATTTTGTTTCCCGTAATTTGACACAAAAGTTATCAGAATAGGTGTTTTTTGCAAGTTTAAGTAAAAAAATATTGCAAAAGGTCAATCAAAGTAAGAAAAAAATAGTATGCTTTTAGTAAGCAATTATTTAACTAATATAACTGTTTCTTTTGTTGCTAAGTTCCAACGAATAAAAAAGTTATAGATATTGAAAGACATTAAGGTTGAGACGACAAAAACATACAAAAAAATTATATCAAAGACAATTATTTTATACTATCCCAAATATACTTAATGTTAAAAACTTCATTCCAATTTTAGAAGTTGAAGTGAACAGACGGCTTTCTCGTACTATTCTTGTGGTGGCTAGTGGTAAAAAAAAAGAAAGACCGGTGGTAAGTAACTCCTTATTATCTTAAATGTATAATTAACATCAGACCGCAGACGGTGACTGTTTGTTTGACTTTCATTGGTCTGCTTTTGTCCATGTGGGTAAACAGATGGAGGAAAATCTCATCAAACTTGGTTTATTAATTCGTGTGCAATTCAATACAGTAAGGGCTATGGTTATGGAACCAAACAAAACAACAGAATATAAATATATTTCATTAGCATCAAATCTCAGGTCGCTGACGGGACTGTTTTTGCCCTCAGTCTGCCTTTGTCTATGTGGCCACCTAACGGTGATTACGACAACAAAGAGACAAGATGCTCTATGTTATACGACTTATATAAACAAAACAAAACAACATGTAGCATCAAGCGTCGGGTCGCAGACGGGACTGGTTTGTCTTCGGTCTGTCTTAGTCCATGTGGCAACCTAACGGTGTCAACGACAGCATGGAGACCAGATGCTTTATGCTTTATGACAATATAAACAAACAAAAAAAAGAAAAAAAAACACCATGTAGCATCAAGCGTCGGGTTGCAGACTGGACTGTTTCGTCTTCGGTCTGTGTTTGTCCATGTGGCAACCTAACGGTGTCAACGACAACATGGAGACCAGATGCTTTATGTTATATGAAAACAAAACAAAATACCATGTAGCATTAAGACTCGGGTCGCAGATGGGACTGTTTGTTATTCAATCTGTCTTCGCCGCGTGATAACCTGACCGTGTCAACGACAGCATGGAGACCAGATGCTTTATGTTATATGAATATATAAACAGCAAGCATGGGTTTGAAGTCGGGACTATTTCGTCTTTTGTCAACCTTCGTGGAAATCTGACGGTATCAACAACAGTATGCAGACCTGATGCCCAAACCCTAAACCCTTATCAAAAAATTATGAGAATTTGTTCAGGAATGTTGGAAATATGGGCTTTCAAATTTCAAAATTTATCTCTTGGAAGCTTCAAATGTATATCTCCGTCAAATTTTGCATCCAATGCCATAACATAACCCCAACAATCAACCAGTCATTTATCATCATCTGCATGAGAGATTGCAATGAATTGTTATAAGTAAAATGCAAAACAAATAACCTCCTCTTTTGCCAATTTGGACATATACCCTTTGGTGACAATAAAAATATCAATTGTAATAACTTTAAAATAGACTTTAATGTCAGCCCGTATCTTTTCTGATTTATATTAAACACCAAACTAATTTGATTGACGTTTTTAGTCCGCAAAACAATGAAAAACTATTTAAGAGGGTATCCATGGAAGAACCCGGCAGTTGGTGGCACATGCTAAATTTTATTTTTAGAAAAAGAACATTCATTTCAAATCATAAACTTGTGTTTTTAAAAAAAAATGAATGTTAATTAGTAGATTATTGCAATAGTAAGAGTGTAATAAATTACATAGAGAGTACTAAAATTTTTGAAGTAAACGGATATAACTTTTGAAAATGTACCCAGCTTTGTTATTTTGTTAAGGATCTTGGATTTTATATTTTGAGTCATCGCCTTTTTATACGGAAAAACCCCTGTTATTTTTGACATACATATGGGTCAGGTCACCTAAATAATTTCCCATAGGGTACAATATAGACATTTCTTGCTCTCACTCGGTCGTTATAATTTCCAGAAACATGGTTGACCCTTCAAAATGACCGGAATAATGTCCTCTATTTGTGGTTTGATTTTGTGGATGGGTTGTGTGATTATTATTTTTTTTGGTAAATGGTTAAACTCCAAAAGATGCACACACTTCCTCTCTCCGTAACTGAAAAAAATCCTTGAACTCAGGTGAAATAAATGAATAATCACTCATTTTCCATTTATTTAACTATCTCCAATTTTACAATGTGAAAGCCCGAGTCAAACATCTTTTTTTTAAGTCCAGCAGTTTTTTAATTATACACCTATATATTTCTAAGTAGTCCATTACGAGCGGAGAAACACTGTTGTTTATGAAGGATTACTTTCCTCTTCCTCAGGTCAAAAGTTCATTAGTGGTCTTGAAGCAAGTTAAATCAGAAGTTGTTAAGTTTTAATATTATTCGAGTCTTGTCCATTTCTGTAGCATATTCCGAACAATTCTGTACATTTTCATCCATATCTGTAAAAAAACTAAGCTCAAATCAGCATTTTTTGCACAAGTATTTCAACTGATACAGTTTCCACTGACAAGCAGTAAAAGTCAACAAAGTCTATTTAATTCAAGTCTCAGATTTTTCAATTTCTTCCAGGTTTTGATATCAACTGTGGAAAACTTTATTTATATCATAATTTTCAATAAATGTAATAAAAAAAATCAAACTGTAGAAGATGACATGACGATTCTGAAATGGGTTCTTTTATTAAAATCCACCTAGTATTTACTAATTTACAGTCATTTTAGAAGCGTCATATTTTTCTCATGGAAAGTCAAGATCTATATTTGAGTACAACATATTGTGACGTCATATTAATTATGATGTCACAACAATGTGATGTCATCAATATGTTCAATACACAACTTTAAGAGTAAACAAGTAATCAATGATAAAGCATAAAAGGAGAAAGCACTGTTTTAAGGATGGTTACCAAGAATTTTTATTGTACATAGGATCCCTAGCAACCAGTGTTGAAAATGGACATATGCATAATGACAGTGTCCCATACATATGTAGGTGGAACACATCTCTTTGTAATGGTCAAAAATGAAAAGCTGATGGCACAAATCAAATAATTCAAGAAATCACGACTTGAGTAATAGATCTTGGAGACCCAATAAAACGTGGAAATTGCTTTATAATGGTCGTTTGTTGAATATCATTTTGTAACCAAAAATTGCAAGAAGATATTAAAATTTTTCAGCAGTACAAACATGTGCGAGGTGGTCAATAGACCCTTATTTTTATCTTACTCAGGATATGACTTATCATGGTATTCAACTGGTCACACTGCTGCGACAGTCTTAAAGGTGAATAACAAGGGAGTCTATCATGTCGCAATCATTAAAACAACAAATAAACTTAGTCGCCTTACTGGGTAAAATGTCCTTGGCACTGGAAACACCGAAAAATTAGACAAAAGAGAAATAAAAATAGCCTATAAAAACCCACAGTATTCATTTGCAATCAATTTTCTTTACTTTTACTTGTTTTGTACTTCAAACAGTTGTGTTGGGAAACATTAAAAAAAAAATAAACTGAAGTCTGAAAGAGTTATCTCCCCTCCAATATACAGCCAAAGTTTATAATGTATTTGTTTATCCATGGTTGGGTAACATTCATGTGTGTTTCAAAGTATATGTAGGCATGCACAAGTGTGAGATCATCTCTTGTCACATTTCAGTTTGTTTTTCACTCTATATACTAGTGTGTAAATACCTTAATTAATATTATGGATACATATGCAGCATGTCAACACCGCTATCATATATCAAACAGAAACACCTGTTTTCAAATAAATGAAATTTTCATGAATACAAACCTGG
>JAOXYH010774243.1:0-12432 GCA_028566455.1 Botula fusca | reverse complement strand
ACGTTATTGCAGAGCATGCGGCCATTATAAGGATTTCTTAACATCTTGCAAAACTCTTGACTGATAAGCCTCTGGGTCAGGGTATGTTCAATCTAAACTCGGGTCATACTGTTTTTTTCTGTATTCTAGACTAGGAGAGATTTTTCCACACACACAAACACACACACTTACACACTTCATGTCCAATTTAATATAAAATGTAACATGCTGGTAAATGATGTGCATTTATTAACAGACGAAGATGGTTTAAAAGATAACATCCTGTACCAATCTGCTGGTCCTGATTTTATCCCTCAGCCTGGAACCAGTCCTGATGCATACGCAGTTGTTCAGAAGAAGGGCAATAGATTTAATGTTCATGATGACCATAAAATACAAGAGACTTCACTATATTCTGAAGTAATAAAGAAGCCAAATCTGGAAAATCAAGGTATGTATGTATTCCAGTGAATCATGATGGCATAAGCAATGGCAAAATTTGTGTTTACTAAATTTAAAATCAATTGATGAATTGAAAACTTGATCCATATGACAATATTCCCTATGTCTTTATTTCAGTCTCTCCCGTTAATATGATATTATATCTAATTCTGACTATATAGACAGATGAAATAATAAAAGATGCCGGTATATATTTTGTGTGTAAGAAATCCGTTTCTGTAATTTCAGCAAATGATTTTTTTCTGTCCATAGATGGTTTGGCTTCCTATTTCGGTAATTTTGGCATCTGCCCGATATACAAATTTTTGGAAACGACTATGATCTTCCAAAATTTTGGTCCCTTGCATCGTTGACATTCGACAATTGTAAGAAGTGTAAGAAGACCATTGCTAATGGTCCCCCCCAAAAAAACGAGAGTGTCAACATATCAACTAGGAATACAACGTCAAAATA
Source organism: Botula fusca (assembly GCA_028566455.1). Taxonomy (NCBI): domain Eukaryota; kingdom Metazoa; phylum Mollusca; class Bivalvia; order Mytilida; family Modiolidae; genus Botula; species Botula fusca. The sequence continues at coordinate 11,538 of JAOXYH010774243.1, read as the reverse complement.
TTGATGGACACAGTTGAGACCTACGGTAGAAAATGGGCGGCAAGAGAGAGAAAGGAGTTGAAACACTTTTAGACTGGATTAGATAGATGACGCCATAAATACTTGCTTGTATTCGTCGCATAAGAACATTTATAAGCTCAAAACAAGCAAGATTTTTCATGATAATCCCCTGGTTGTAAAGACCTTGACCTACCTTCATGACAATTATATCATTGTTCCAGCTGAAAAAGCCCCTAACAACATTGTTTTATCTACAAAAGACAATATAGCTACTGTCAGCTTACATGTAATGACATTGACATTGGCTATTTACTTGACAACCCCACTTATACACTTACTACCATACCAAGGGAGGACACATACATGTATCTGTGATGTCTTCCATCGTTATTGCTGTATGCGATGGCAACAAAAACCTCTGTCCCATTTATTGGATTCCTAAGCGGCATAAGAATCAATACAAACAGATGTTTATCGCAGGGTCTGTCAAGTGCATTACTTCTTTACTCACAGCAGTCAAGGTCAGATGTGGATTCTAAAAAATTCTAAACATATGCAAAAGTATCCCTCTTGTAGTAATCTTACACAGTGTAACGATATCAAAATTGTTGATTTCTTTACTCTATACAAAACTCTTTCACATTATAAACTAAAATTTGTTATCCTTGATCTTATCCGCCAATGTTTCTGGACTGAAAAAGGTACACAACGGTATGCATATTTGGTGCTCAGTAACGAAAAGGCATACTTCGTCAAGAACCACAATGATTCTACCAAATACTACTATGAGAATGACATTGTTAGCATGCTAAAATTTCTAATCAACAATACATCTGTTGCGTTTGGAGGAAACGTTAAAGTTTCTTTGGATATTCATACGAAGCGAAGACCATACAAGTGCTACCTCAAAAAAAAAAAAAAAAAGAGAAAAAGCTAGCCCAGTCCTTTAATTTCAACTTCCGCTATATAGATGGTGTACTTTCTTTCAATAATCTTTACTTTAAGAATTACCTTCATCATATCTACATGTACGTCACTGAACTTGAATTAAAGACTACTGTCATACTCACTTCTGCTTCATACCTAGATTTGTATTTGTACACGGATAACAGTGGACGATAATTTTAACTTTCCAATTGTGAACTTTCTCTAAGTAGTCAACATTTCACAGTTGATTCGATATTGTTGTTCTTGTAATTAGTACAACGACTTTCTAAACAGGGGGAAACTGCATCCCCGGATATTCCAACTTGCAATGTGACGCGTGCCGTTAACGGAGTAAGACACGCTTACCCTTCCAGAGGATATCGTGTCACTCCCAATTTTTCGTGGGAGTCATTCCTAGTGTTTTTGTTATCTGTTGTCTGTTTATCTGTTGTTTGTTTGATACATGTTTCTTATTTTAATTTCTTTTTCTCATGTCCTAGATCCACGCTTTTACCTTGTGCCTCTATTCACGGGTTTGAACTCGTTTTATCGGTATTCTGTTGCCAATATTTGATACAACTGAGCCGACATCTGGCGGACGTTTCGTATCATCATATCAGTAGCTTTCAATCATGATGACAAAGAAGAAAAAGGAACAAATCCCGACTTTTTTATATCAATTTCGTCAACTGATTCTCATGTGTTTTCTTCAGATCAGCATTCTACTTGTCATTCTGCTAACTCATTTTCCAAATATTCGACAAAAAATAAAATGACCTTTTCACATTTCAACAGGAAGATTAAGGAACTATTTCGAAATATGGAAGAAAAAAAACTGTAAAACATGTAGAATTTTAATTGCGGACCATACTTTACAAGTAGCCTTAAAAATGAAACATATACTAAGAGAAGTTATAATATTCTGAACTGCATTTCGAGAAACATCATTATATATGGACTTAAATGTACTCTATGCGGTATATTTAGAGAAAACCATTGGTAGGTTGAGAAAAAATGTGAATGCATTTCTAGGAAATCAACGACAACAAAAAATCTTCATGTCTACACCGATTTCAACCAGCAGGACCATGACGTTGTTAACATAAAATTCTGGATACTTGAAAAATATACCATCGCTCAAATAACCCTACTCTGAGTTCACAATACCGTTTACAAATCGAAGAATACTGGTTTCGAGAAATTGGAACGGCTTTACCCTACGGTTGCAATGACAACATCAAAAGTTTAGGTAATCTGTCCAGTCCTGGCTGTAGTTAGTAAATGTGATACATATTTTCAGTTGAAGCCGGCGTCGTCAACGTAGTTATGGTCATCGGCATTACACGCCCCTAACTTGCACAACACTTTAGTAGACGGCTTCTTCCTCATATGAGCAAATTAAACTGCTCGGTATTCGCTACATTAGCACTAACCTATACTCCTTACATCACTCCAAACAACATTCTTCTTATAAAAATTGCTTAAACACTTCCGAAACTGATCCAAGGTCACTTACATACAAATTAACAACTATTATGAGAATTTAACACACCGCAGGTTATTTAAGACTCATATAGCACTACAGCTAATGGACCAGAACGTCGTTCATTTCCGTAACTTAATTTTGCTAACAATGGCTGAGATGTTATCAATCTTGTAATATCTTGCACAACAAACAAGTAACTTCAAAGGTACCTCCATACGTCAATGATCAATCAGTTCCACTTATATCCCTCAGCTACAGTAAACCTATTGCATTCGCTATTTTTAATTATTGACGGGTATTTCGTAATCTCCATCAATTTTAAACTCTTCCTGTTCCTCTCCCCGATCAATTACAGTCCTGCTGGCCATGCTATTACTGGTGACATCATCATCGCTGATAATAAAAACTTGTATGAATCCTTGTTAAAGGTCCCAAATATTGAGAGCATCAGTATATAAATTGAAAATACAACATTAAAATATTGATGAACGCAGCTGAGGACTATGTCAGAAAAATTGGCCACAAGAGAAACATGAAATCGAAACTAGATCGGGACGATAAAGAAATTAAAACTTGCTTGTATTCGGCATCTCAGAGCATCTATGAGTTCCAGAACAAAAAGTATTTTCAATTATCCTCTCACTGAAAAGACATTATTCTACCTTCATGATAATTATGTCGCTGTGCCAGTTGACAAGGCCCCTAAAATATTGTCCTTGTCTGCAAAAGAAACTGATAGCCTGTCTGATTAAGGAGACGGTAAGCAATTCACTCAGCAATCCTACTTGTACACTTACTACAATAACGAGGAAGACACGATCAATAATCACATTTCTATGATGCCTTCCTTTGGTATGACTATACCATATGACGATGAAAACGTCCCTTCCATTTATTCCATTCCTAAACTTCATAAAAGTCCATACAAACAGAGGTTTATGGCAGGGCCTGCCAAGTGCAGCACAAAGCCATTTTCGAAGCTCTTAACTTCTTTACTCACAGCGGTCAAGGGCAGCCTCAAGAGGTATGCTATAAAGTCTACTTAATGATATCAAAACGTTTTATTTCTCTATTCTGTACACTACTCTTCCTCGTGATAAACTACAACCTGTTATTCCTGATTTTATTCGGCCAAGGTTAATGATCTAAAACGTTAAACAGTGGTATCCCTATTTGGACTCAAGAACCACACTGATTCTATCAACAAATACACTGAGACTGATGTAAGCATTTCTAATCGACAAGATATTTTTTGAGTTTTGAGGACACGTTTTTCAACAGACGACTTGAATTACAATGGGAAAGAACTGTGCGCCATTTTTGGCAGATCTCTTCTTATATTCATACGAAGCGAATGATAAACAAGGGCTACTACAGGGAAAAGAGAAAAGCTACACGTAGCCCTGCCCTTTAATGTAAGCTTCTAACATATATATCCTTTCTTTAAGGATTACATACATCATACAGTGAGCTTGAAATTAAAGAGACCTCTAACATATTTAATTCTGCTTCATATAGACAATAGTGGACAAATTAAAATCTGACCTTTATGATAAACGTAATAATTTAACTTTTCAATTGTGATCTTTCCCTTTCTAAGTAGTAATATACCTACGCCCCCGGTGTATGGTGTCTATATTTCATAGTTGATTCGATACTATTGTGCCTGTGATAAGCCTTTTAGGCTATTGCATACATAATTATGAAAGTTTTCATATACGTAGGAGGTTTGGCATGCCGTAAAACATTATTTAACCCATCATTTTCATTTGAAAATGCCTGTACCAAGTCGGGAATATTACAGCTTTCCGTCAATCGTTCTGTTGATTTCTCGATCTTCTCAGTCCTATCGACTTTCACTTCTGGACATTTCCTTAGAATTCAGTATTTTGTTATTACCTCTATAGTACAGTGACTTTCTTAACAGAGCAAAAATGTTGTCAAATAAACTTCGTGATCAGGTTATGTTCAGTCCTTGTTAATATTATCACTCCAGAAATTCTATGGTCATGATTTGGTAGATCGATACGGTGTATCTATCTCACAAATACGACATGAAGATATCTTTTGTTAGATTTCTCGTCATAGATGATTTGAGAACTCGCTGGACTTCACACTTCATCGGGTATTTCCACTTGCTATATGTGTGATGCTGTTAACAGAACAGGAGATGCTTACCGTTCCGGAGTACCTGATGTCACTCCGGTTTTTGTGGGAGTTTACATTGTAAGTACTTTGCTTCTCCTCTTGTCTTTCTATTTTATTTGTTTGCCACATTTTTTTAATTTCTTTCTGCCATGGCCATGTTCTAGTTCTCATCTCTTTTCTTTTCCCTGGATTCACGAATATAGGATTTCTGCAGTGAACTTGGTGCTCCGATATTCTGTTACAACATACACAAATATACATAAAAGTGGTCAAGAAAAACATAAGTCAACAAAATATTACAGTTAAACACTACATACACAATGGTTATCCACGAATTGCGTCCACACTCTGCAAGCGGGAAATTCGGACTTGTAGGTTCAAGGGAAGCATACGGGAAATACCAACGAAAGAGGTAAAAACACAAAATCAATATATATAGGTTCCAGAATTTTCCCTGCCTGATATAAAACTTCATATCACTGTTAAACACAAATAAATACAGTTATTTATACATATTTACACATTTTGCTTCCGGGATCGGAGTCCATCGTTGCCAGTCTTCGTAGTGGACCACATGGAAATCCAACATTGTCAGTCTCAGGAGTGGACCTCTGGTTATCCAATACGTCCAGCCTCTATAACGGCACCAGTGGTGTTTAACAAAAATCTAGCTCGAAAATACATGTTCGGATTTTCAAAACGGTATTTACAAAATTTAAAAAATAAACTACATATGTATATAAGAACCAGATAAATATTCAGCCCCGCATAAGTTCCTGACTTCATGGTACATGTAGAATCTTTATAAGTCGAAGGCGACTCGCATTAGGATTTGAAGGAATCGATAAATTCCGGTTAGGTAACAGATCGATAGTCATCTAAAATTGCGTACATCCGTCTTTTAACAAGACGTTTAGCTCTTGGTTTGTCTTTTCCATGGTCGATTGAGGGAAGTAGTTTGGCTGATCAGATTCCCTTGTAGAAGTCCTTGCGAATCTCCGTGAGCTTCGATTGCACCGATGCTGTAGTACCGAAGTTAGAGATGCTCCTGGAATCCTCGCCATGGTCTGACCCGAGTAAAGGAGGTGTTGAATCGGTGGACGGCAGATTGTCTCTTGTTACCGAGAGGGTATATGTTACGCTGTGGTGTGGGTCTTGCTTCCTCACTCGTTACAGTGGATCATGTCACTGCACTAACGACTCTTGTAACTAGTGGGCGCACAACATCTGTAGCACACGTTGTTCTCTTTTTCACAGTTTCCTACGTTCTGACATTGCTGACATTATGCTTCATGATTCATTTGAATTCGTCAGACGGAAAAACAACAAGTCCTTTCGGAGAAGAAATCTCGTGATTTCAGACTTAGGATGAGCATTCGTATTATTTCCTATAGAAAGGAAGTCGGTATTGCCAAAGGAAGTGTCTTGGCAACTGGTGACAGAGATGTAGGAGTCAACTGAGTTTGATCCTGTATTACGGTCATTTCCGTTCTTTTCAGTGCCGTAGCTTCAGGTGACGTGGAATGTACTGCAGGCTAGGGAATGGGGTTTGGAACCGCAAGCCATGTCGAACATCTGGAGCAGGCTAGGATGGTTTAATATCAGTAGGCAAATGTACGAACGCTGACTCCTTTTGTTTAATGAATTAATGTACCCATTCAAGCGGGTCTTCCACCTATTCTGGAAGGTGGTTACATAAGTCATCTCTCCGACTGTCGTTGTATTCTAGAATACTGGCTTAAGCTTCGGCTGCTGCAGCTTTTCGTTGGGACTCTGGGAGTCGTAACTCGGCCTTGACAGCCGCTTCTCTTGCTTTTTGTAGCCTCAGCAGTCTCTCTCTGCGTCTTCTCTGCCTACTTCTATACTTTTATCTGAGCTTTCTCTGCGTCTTTCTAAGCTTTCATGACAGCTTTCCGTTTTATGATTGCGGCATCCCGTCTGGCGAAGGTTATTATCGCTTTCGCTCATTTGGCAATCGCTTTTGTTTGCTTCCGGCATTAGACGTCCTGTGGCTCCTCGATGCTTTGGTTTTCACTGAATTTCGTTTGAGTCCACGGTTTGTCGACATTCCTGCAAACTTTTTATGACCTTGTTTATCTTTAAAATATCTGGCAAATGTCGGTCAGAGCTGCCATTGCGTCCAGATCCTTTGAGTTATCAATTAACCTTTCGTTTCTCAAAAATTTCATACGTCCTTATGCTAGTATCTACTGTATTCAGTGTACGCTTGGACGAGCTTTTCCTGACTCAGAAGAATTCAAGAGGTTTTCAAAGCGCCTGTATCGTTTACCTTGTCTTGGCAAAATAATAGCAAAACAGAACTGCATGTTTTTCTGTACTTGTCTTTTAGATCTTGACTTCTGATCATTTTGGTATTTTGCAGTCTCTCTTAAACTATTATATAATTTTAAAAATATTTAAAAAAGAAAAAGTATAAAATTTTACATTTCAAGCTAGACCATCAAGTCATATAATGAATGTACAGTGCAACCGAGTTTCATATTTTCATAATGTCTGCTGATGGTGCCATCATGGATGCAGGTCAGACAGAAATTATTGGAAACAATTCTGAAAGTGGACCAACCGAATTCAATTCACGCATTGTTTATACAATTAAATTGACTAACTGGGAGAAGATTTTTAAAACATTTCTCCCATTGGGTCCTATATTAAAACTATGTCCGCTAATGACGGCCATCGTGGATGGAAGTTGGGGTCACTGGAAACAAATCTGAAAGTTGACCAACTTAGTACCATCTATTTCATGATTGTTTTAAGTTGAGTAACTGGTGTTAGAGGCGATTTTTATTTTTAAAATCCCAATAGGGTCTTCTGTTAAAAATATATCCGCTGATGGCGGCCATTTCGGATGGAGGTCGGGTCACTGGATATAAAATTTAAAGTTTACCACCTGAGGACCATTCATGCCATGTTTGCTTTAAATTGGCTAACTTGTTTCAGAGGAAAAGATTTTAAAACATTTTCCCCATACGGTCCTATGTTAAAACTTTGTTGCTGATGGCGGACATTTTGGACAGAAGTTGGGGTTACTGGACATAAGTTTGAAGACTGACCACGTAAAAACCATCCATATCATGTTTGCTTTAAAGTGGCTAGCTAGTTTCAGAGAAGATGGTTGGTGGGCGGTGTCATTTGATATAATTGTGAAAGGGAGTTATCCAATCACCATTCTGATCACGTTTGGTTGAGATTGGCATAGTCGTTTCGGAGGAAAAGCCTTTTTTAATAAAAAGCTAACGACAGAAGACAGATGACGGACGCCAAGTGATGGTGAAAGTTCACCCAAGTCTTTGGCTTGATGAGCTAAATAAGAAAACGGTGTCAATATTGATTGAATTGATTAAAATACGATTTGATGCCGCTTTCAGCAGTGTTTTAGCTTTACCCTGGCGGTCAGTTTTAATGGCGGGGGGGAGCCGGAGGGAACTGACAAACCTTACCACACACGGTTGCAAGTGTACCCTTTTATTAGCTCACCTGGCCAAAGACTTGGGTGTTTTTCTTTTTTTTTCTTTTTTTTTGTACCGATTAAAAAATCCAAGATGGCCGCCACCGTTTTACATAGGACCCTATAAGGAAAAATGTAGAAATTCTTTTCTGAAACCAGTACGCCAATTTAAAGAAAAAGTGGCATGGATGGTCCTTGGGTGGTCCTCTACAAAAATCATGTTTTTGGTGCCGATCCAAATTCCAAGATTGCCGATACCGCATGACACACTTTAACATTGAGCCCAGCTAAGGGAAAAATATGAAAAATTCTTCTTCTCTGGACTCAGTAATCCAATTTAAAGAAAAAGTGGCAGGAGATGGTTTAACATTGGACCCTATAGTTAAAAAAGTGAAAAATTATTCTCCTCTGAAACCGGTAAGCCAATTTGAAGGAAAAGTGGCATGGATGATGCTTGGGTTGTCCTCTACCAAAAGCCGGACGTGACAATGAAATGAAAATGATCACACATATGATTGCCTCAAAATCAGGAAGCAAATTCACATGTTTTTCTCATTGGTAGAAATTGCAGTAAACCAAAATTCATGCTGAATGATCCGCAATACGGCCGGGATCGGGGTCATTGTACAAATATTTGATATTATGTTCAGTAAAATGCTAATTTACTTTCGTTCTTTCTGTATATCCCTCCACTTTCTGGAGAACCACTAACAGTGTAACTGTAGCGCCTGTTTACTGCATGTGCGGCTATGGGGACCAGGTTGCATTGCTGCAAGCTTTGCGGTATATTATATATATTTAACACAACCCACTTCGTTCGCGTTATGTACAGGTATATGCTTCATTCTGATACATTCTGTTATTATCTGTTATCGGGGAAATCATTGTCATTCTTGAAAAAAATATGAGTTTGATGCATTTGATTTTGTTTTATTGCATTAACATTAAATGTTGTCACTCAGAGTTACATCCTCCTCCTTGATCTCATTTCTCGGGTAATATAAAAGAATGAATCCTGTAAAGCCGGCCAATATTTCTGAGAAATGAGGGGTTGGGCAGGTGACCAAAAGTGAGAGAGGAGGCAGGTACCGGGAGTAAGGGAGGCGGGAATCGGTGCTGAGGCAGAAGGGGGAGGGAGTACAAAATGCGAGGGAAGGGAAGCGGGAGTAAGGGCCGGGGAGGGAGGTGGAAGTCATTAAGCTATGCAAGCCCTCTTTTCAGAGGTAAACAGCAAATAAGTAATATTCAAGCGATTATTCAGAAAAAAGGTTCTAAATTAATATAAACATAAGCATTAAACATTTATTTAGCTTAGAGACGGCTAGCTTCTTAGAAAAGCTAGTACTTGTGTTTTGCAAGAAACAATCTCAAAATAATCCAGAAACATCGTACTCTTTTCTATTTAATTTGCTTGAACGGTGTTAAGTTTTTACTTGATGATGCTGTGATTTATTTTTATTTTTATTCTTGGCTAGTTCATGCGCATGCCTTTTTGAACAGAAAATCGCGGGGAAACTCTTGACCTTTAAGTTCATGCGCATGCCAACCGGAAACGGATTTAGCTATCCAGAGAGATTCCGAAAGGGTAGAAATAGAATTTTTTCAGAGAGGGTAACTGAACGTTGTATTTTATTCAGAGATATTGGGGTTCTGTAAGTGGTATTTACGCACATCTAAAATTGTTGAGCCTCTACACATGAGCGAGCTGTCGCTCGCTTTGACGATTATCTTACCTTTTAGCGAAACTTACAATCCAGATAGGTTTTGAAAAATATATAATGGTTATTGCTATGACGTTTGTCTTACCTTTCAGCGAAACTTACAATCCAAATAAGTTTTGAAAAATAAAATATAATGATAATTGCTCATTTTTCACACGAGAGCGATCAACAAAGTAAATATATATTTCTTCGCAATACTGGGGCCATAATCGGCCCTTACCGTAATTAGTCCTTTCATGTGGTAAGGTTTATTTCCATATCGAACTCGTTCTTGTCCAGAAATACAGTCCTTAAACCATGTGGAATATGAAAAAAAATTCTGAAAGATGAATTTGTTTTGCCTTATCCTCCGACACTTGGGAAATTATTTCAAAATAGTTAATTTAATCCGCAAATTTTATTTAAAACTAACACTGTAGATGAGGGACTAGGGGACGTATTATATCTATTATATATGTAATATCTAAAAAAAAACTTGTAAACAACGTCAAATGATCATGGTTAAAATATACAAATAATTTTTCAATCAGCATATGCCTTCTGTGAAATAAACAGAATACATTTTGCTTAAAATCAAAGATCATTTTAGATCTATATATTTTTATTTTGTGATATTAAGGGGTATTCTTGTGTATTCTAGCGGTATTGCTAGGTATTCTTGGGTATTTTGGGGTAAATGTATAGACTCTATAGAACATTCTGTGATAAAATTTTAAATAAAAGTTCATAATGTTCATCTACCCATGGTTCCCCTGGCCTATAAAGGGTGCAAAGGTGCAGATTTAAGGTAAAGCTAACGATGTAATTCATGCAAATCTGTCACTTTCTCTAGGGTCAAACCAAAAGAAAATCGATTGCATTACTGACTACTGAAGTGAATAATGATGATGTTTTTGAACGATTCCTTTTGTATTAACATAATTATTGAATATGAAATATGCAATTTAATTTTGCTTTTGAATATCCAAGAAAATCTGTTCAGTAACAACCCAGTTATTCTGGGGTCATTCAGATATTCTGTTCTATTTTACTTCAAACTTAGTCGTACAAATTTTCAAAAGGATATCTGAGAAATTAGTGCTTTCTTATCAGGAAGTTTTTATCAAAATCTGGCCGCCATGTTTGCAATTGTGGCGTCATAGTTGCAGAAGAAAGAACGATAACCTCGAGCATTTTCAAATCCGTCCAAAAATCGAATAATAATGTCAGTAGAAAGAGTTCCATGATTATAACATTGTTATTTAAAAACAGTTTTAAATGGCAAATTAATTATCTGAAATTATTGAAATATTTTTGACATTTTACCAAAAATGAAATATTGCGAAAATGATGAAGATACCGTAAAAAACAAAAGTATCAGTAAGGATAATATCCCGGATCATATTTATCTGAACGTTAGTTTTTGTAGTCCCTGGTCTCAATAAGGATGTGTATTCTTTGCCTTAGCTAGATTACATGTGCTAAAGCCTTGACCAGGTAACAGAAACACAAATTACCGTCGTCGTATGTGGTGGTGCCAATCCAGGTGTAGCTTGATTGGTATTAAACAGTTACGCAATTTCCGGAGTAGCAATTAGCAAAAATGGGTTATGAATTTACACGATAATTAATGAACGATTTCCAAATTCAAAACCGGTATTTAGAAAAATTGGGAATGTACATGTACCTCAAACTGTGAAGAAAAAACGGATATGGAGTGGTGTCACAAAGTAAAGCAAAAAATCACCGATACAGGCATATAACAAAAACATCCAGAACTTGTGACATGGTCTTCAATGATGGAAAGC
>JAOXYH010774136.1:0-12432 GCA_028566455.1 Botula fusca | reverse complement strand
TTTGTAATGTTTGTTCCTACAGTTGTAAATTTTATGTTGTCCCTTTGTCATGTTTGTTCCTAAAGTTGTAATTTTTATGTTGTCCCTTTGTAATGTTTGTTCCTACAGTTGTAATTTTTACGTTGTCCCTTTGTCATGTCTGTTCCTACAGTTGTTTGCTATATGTTTGTAATTTTTATGTTGTCCCTTTGTAATGTTTGTTCCTACAGTTGTAAATTTTATGTTGTCCCTTTGTCATGTTTGTTCCTAAAGTTGTAATTTTTACGTTGTCCCTTTGTCATGTTTATTCCTACAATTGTTTGCTACATATGTTTGTAATTTTTATGTTGTCCCTTTGTCATGTTTGTTCCTACAGTTGTAAATTTTACGTTGTCCCTTTGTCATGTTTATTCCTACAATTGTTTGCTACATATGTTTGTAATTTTTATGTTGTCCCATTGTCATGTTCCTGCAGTGGTTTGCGATATATGTCAGTTAATTTTTGTTGTTGTCCATTTGTCATGTTTGTTCCTACAGTTGTTTGCTATAAATGTTTGTAACTCTTTTGTTATCCATTTGTCATGTTTGTTCATACAGTTGTTTGCTATATATGTCTGTAAATTTTATGTTGTCCCTTTGTCATGTTTGTTCTTACAGTTGTTTGCTATATATGTTTGTAATTTTTATGTTGTCCCTTTGTTTTGGTTGTTCCTACAGTTTACTATATATATTTGTAATTTTCATGTTGTCCCTTTGTCATGTTTGTTCCTACAGTTGTTTGCTGTATATGTTTGTACTTTTTATGTTGTCCCTTTGTCATGTTTGTTCCTACAGTTGTTTGCTATATATGTTTGTAATTTTTATGTTGTCCCTTTGTCATGTTTTTCCTACAGTTGTTTGCTATAAATGTTTGTAATTTTTATATTGTCCATTTTTCATGTTTGTTCCTACAGTTTTTTGCTATGTATGTTTGTATTTTTTATGTTGTCCATTTGTCATGTTTGTTCCTGCAGTTGTTTGCTATACATGTGTGTGTATTTTATATGTTGTCCCTTTGTTATGTTTGTTCTCAGTGCTCTTGAAGAAACGTGCTGTCTCGGTATTCCATTGCCGATATTTATTTATATATAATAATACACGTACTAGGTAGGTTGGCATATTGTAAGATTGATTGAAAGGGTTTTAACGCCACTTTCAGCAGTAAGCTATATCATGGAAGTCAGTTTTCGGAGAGAACTGCAACCTTAGGCAGGTAGCTAACAAACCTTATCACGTACGGTTAAAAGTCGACTGCACCCTTTTTTGTTGTTTACAAAGTGGGGTGTGAACTCACAACCTAGAGTTGATAGGCTACAGTGATTATACATGTAAACCAATTACCTTAAGCACTCGACCACCAAGCTCCTTTAATGCATCGTATACTAGTACGTGAACCAGAGGATATGGTATGGGTCTATTCCGCATGAACCCGAGACACCAATATCAGCCAGAGAGCTTAAGCTCAAGGGCTGATATTAGTCGAGGGATGATATGGGATGTGATAGGAAAGAGCCACATCATGTTTTAATAGTCACGAGACAAATATTTTAAAGGGTACGATAAAGCGGTGATGATATCGATGTCACCTATCGGCACGACAGAATATAAAGCTAACTGTGTTCCTTCAGAATCATATGTGCAATTTTCCCTTATGTTGTAGTAAGTATATGATAAAGAGAAATAATACAATCACATGTGGTATAACCCAAGATAGGACCGTTACATTCTGATATTTGGATACATTAATACTTGCTAACAGACCACATTATGACAGGAATACCTGGACATTTGATCAGATAATATTCACAGAGTAATAAATACTCAGTAATATTGGTCTCTGAATAGAATTATGCGTACTTGGAGCAATCAAGTTGATAACATTTAATCTATTTGAAACATTAATTTACAGTCGCTTCCCTTGAGTTCATATTCTGAGTGATTTCATCTTGTTTTTCAATCTTCTTCACTAAATCAATTTTAGTTCTAAAACTGAAATTAATAAAACGTACACAAATGTGTAAACCTCTACTGTGATGTATATATTGAAACGCTTCCAGAAGTATTCATTCTTCGGTCAAAGACAGACATTTAAAATTATAAAAATTTGAATGCATATTTAAATTTTGAAAACAAGGAAAGACAGAAAAAAATGATATAGTTCCGAACTTCCGATTTCCACAAGAAAGTAAATGAATCTCGTTTAAAGACTCGTCAACTGAGAAATACCGTTATGATAATTTGTAATACGGTTCCAAAATATTTCTTTTGTTGTACATGTACAATAAATTCAAATGATAATTTGTAATACGGTTTTGTTGTACCTGTACAATAAATTCAAATACAACTTGACAGGGGAGGAGTATAAAACTGTCCTATAACTTGAAGATTTTAATTTATAGTAGTCAATATTAGGTCGAAGCGAATTCTGGATATGTCCATTTACTTCATACTTCAATACAAGTCGTACTAAGGATCTATCCAACTTAATACTTGACGACTTCATATTCTATCTACTTTTTTCGTTTTCCGTTTTACAAGGAACCAAATATTTGTTTTTTAGGGAAAGGGAGGGACGTTATGTTTTTTTCTCCAAAGCATTTTTAGCATCAGAAGAAAATCAGAAAAACGTATTTTGTAGCATATATTTTTCCTTAAGTATTAACATTGGTTTCATTGCTAAAAACTAAATGTACAGGAATTTTTAACCTTTATAAAACATTCATTAATGAAAATCTGGCGACAAGTAAGAAAGAAGCCACACCCACCACCCCAGAAAAATTTAGTTGTCTATTCTAAAAAAGAAAATATCTGATTTTAAAGTGATGGGCGGGGTAAAACTCTTGGCAAACCACTCGTTAACTCCCACCCTTAATAAGATACAAAAGTTATAGAACACTTTTTAAATCCAATAAATAATACCAATAATATCATCACATAAAGTAAAATAGTGCTCTGATAGAAGTTTCAACTCATTTCATTTTTACATTTACATATAATCTCTTACAAGTCTTTTAAGTAGTAGTAATGTGTGTTTAATACGGTAAAGATGGCATCCATCTGACTGGTGTTTTAATATATAAAATTCAACTACGCGACAAGATATTATTCTATTAGGTTTCTGGTCATACAGGATTGGACACCTCTCCCGGGACACGACTCAATCGGATTTTTCCACTTGCATTGTAACAGGTGCATGCTTACCCATCCTAGCACCTGACGTCACTCCAGTTTTGTGGATGTTCACATATTTTGAGTCGTCTTTCTCAATTTTTGTTTGCTCTATCTTTTTAATTTTCTTTTCTTGTCTTCTGGTGATGTTCTGAGTTCCTGTCTTGCCTTCTGGTGATGTTTTGAGTTCCTGTCTTGCCTTCTTGTGATGTTCGGAGTTATTGTCTTGCCTTCTAGTGATGTTCTGAGTTCATGTTTTGCCTTCTGGTGATGTTCCGAGTTCCTGTCTTTCCTTCCGGTGATGTTCGGAGTTCATGTCTTTCCTTCTGGTGATGTTCTGAGTTCCTGCCTTGTCTTCTGGTGATGTTCTGAGTTCCTTTCTTGCCTTCTGGTGATGTTCTGAGTTCCTGTCTTACCTTCTGGTTATGTTCTGAGTTCCTGTCTTTCCTTCTGGTGATGTTCAGAGTTCCTGTCTTTCCTTCTGGTGATGTTCTGAGTTCCTTTCTTGCCTTCTGGTGATGTTCTGAGTTCCTGTCTTGCCCTCTGGTGATGTTCGGAGTTCCTGTCTTGCCCTCTGGTGATGTTCTGAGTTCCTGTCTTTCCTTCTGGTGATGTTATGAGTTCCTGTCTTGCCTTCAGGTGATGTTCTGAGTTCCTGTCTTGCCTTTTGGTGATGTTCTGAGCTCCTGTCTTGCCCTTTGGTGATGTTCTGAGCTCCTGTTCTATGTTTTTATGTCTGGATTCTCCTCTTCAGGATTTACCCCTCCAACTCCGTCTCTTCTGTATTTTTCCCCGATATCTGACCATTTATACACGACTTCCACAAAAAATTGTTATAAATTCATCTAAAAGAGTGCAATAACAACAAATAAATCTCCATTTGGTGATCATAAAGATAATTTGATATGAATTCACGAGGAATGTATACAAGTATATAAAATGACAATTCAGCAAAAAGTGTATGAAATATAATCAATGAATAAAGTGAAAAAGACATAAAATGTTATTTGAAAATTCCGAAACATATCTTTTGGAAATGTAACACAAGAGCATGATATTGTGGAAGACGTTGACGATTAAGGAAACACTTACCAGTGAACTACTACTCGCTGTAGGTCTCATGGACTTTAGCTCATTCTTGTTGGGGTTCGTGTTACTCATTTTCTGTTTTTAGTTTCTGTGTTGTATTGGTTGTGTTTGTTGTTCTCTTATGATATGCCAGATTGGATAACTGCATGGTAAATATCTTTTCCAGAATCTGGATAGTCTTCATTTTGTTCTGGTTATGATACTGAGATGATGTTTACTTTTCAAAATGTTGGACATATGAAAAGGACTTTTTGCTATATATGACTACGAGAATTTTTCGGACTGGGTAGAAATTTTGAGAGCGTCAAAATAGTTCGGGGTACAAACGATTTAATCTTATAGATGAACAAGTTCCTACAAATTGAATAGTACATGCGTCGCTAGATTGTCATACAAACAGTACTACATGTATGTAGTTAACTAAAAAAATGGTCTCAGCAGCCGTTGATAACAAAAGAGCATACTCGTAGATATAGACGTTATATAAGGCATAAAGTGACATGTTGATCGCAATGCTGGTTTTCAGCGTAGTAATTATTTCCAGAACATTCCAGACTGTCCATTTGTAAAAAGTTGTAGCTTTCCATTATCAGAGGATCAGTTTTAATAACTCCGGTATTTTTCGAGTCTTTTAAGAATCATCTAGAATGGTCAATGGAAAATACTAGAAGGTTCACTTGTATCATAAAACACTTTACTGGGTGATACTGGAATTAACAGGAAGTTTCTTGGGGATTTGGTACTGTAATAATGAGATCATATGTCAACTTTTGGAATACTGTGTTTGATTTCAAAGTAATCCCTGTCCATTAAGTCAAAAATATTTATTTATGGACCTTCTTCTTCTATCAAGAAAAAGTAAATACAGAAAACAGATATATAGAATTACCTTATTTCCCAGTAGATTTGTAAATGGACGATCAATTAGTGGTGGAAAGATCATAGAGGATATGTACTAATTAAAACAATTGAAACACGTATAAAAGCCGAAATCAAATATTTTTACGCAATGAAATTGTCATATGTTAAGAGTCGACAAAATATTGCAAACTATCTTTTTTGTTCCGTATGTAGACATGTTGGTAGTCATTTTGTTTATGGTGATTGGTTCTGTGACATGCAGTGATCTACCAAACATGGACAACATTCTGAGTCAATATTCTGCAGTATGTGGACTTGACCGATGTAACATATCGTCAGCATCTTTACCGTATTTTCATAAAAATCTAACACACTTGCCGACATCGTTTTGTCCACCCTGTAGATGTGATGGATGTACACTGAATGATGACTGCTGTCCCGAAGTAGGACTTCAATTATCTGGATTGAAATGCGACAGCAACATTGCGTATAGCCCATACGATGTTGAACCAGATTTCTATTTTGTTGTACAGGATTCATGTTCATCAACTCTCGATAAAAAGTCAACTGCTCTTTGCCAGGACAGCAATAGTTTGATCGATAAACTAACCTTGACGCCCGTGACCAATAGATTTGGTAGAAGCTTCAAAAATAAGTATTGTGCTCATTGTAATAATGAGACGGATTTCCAAGCATTTACGTTGGATATAAAATGTGAAGAATTTGTAGATTTCAATTTTCTTTCGACATTCAAGGAGATAGAAGACACGATCAGGGCAAAGAAATGTACTGTGAAGTACAGCAAGAATGATGTAAGTAACGCCGTCCACTTGTGCAAGCCGAGCAAAACTGGTTTAATTGACCAATGTAATGTGACAGGAACGTGGACATCGTACGACCACGACACTGACTGGGCCTGTAATAACTTTCAACTGCCTTTTGACGGTTACAAGAATGTCTTCTGTGTGATTTGTAACCCACCAGTGACAGACACAGAAATTATCTCCTCGTGTAATCAAACTGGTAATTTAGTACAACAAAATCAAGCCACTGAAGACGCATGCCGCCTGTACACTGAAACTGCCGTTACTTTTCCTTTTAAAAATGTGTTCTGCTATCTCTGTAACAAAATGCCCGACATCTATCAGTACAATGATATCGATGGATATTTCCAAACTTCTTTAGGAGAAGATCAGATCACATATCGCATGATTAACGGTCACTTTACATACGAGTTTTATGTCGAGTACGTCGTAGGCATTGATACCAGTGACGTTATTCACTCCAATAGAAGGTTAAATAGTTCTTATATCTTCTTTGATAATCATAGAGAAGTGAATATGTCGCATCTTATGGATCTATATACATCTGCTTATGGCCGGGAATTATGTGGAGCTTACGATGAATCTTGGAATCGCCAACCAACCAATTGTTCATGTTCTCCACAATGTTTATTTCAACATAACTGTTGCGTAGATTACGAACTGGATCATCTGTTGACATGCTCAGATAGTCATGTGATCTGTAAGGCATGTCGTTATTTTGACGAACAAGGGCTTAATTCCTTATGTTATAAAGAAGGTGAATTTGTCTTTGATCTACCTGTTCGTACGACCTCACAACAACACTTTTCTAATATATTCTGTGCACTTTGTGCTGATGATGTTTTGAATATTTTTCCATGGGGCGGAAAGGATATTCAACCATGGAATATGAAAATAACATGTTCAAAGTCAAAACCAGTTTCCATTTACTATCAGTTATCAGTTTCAGATATTTATGAATCGGCAAAAGAAAACAATTGTGAGTTCAGCTTCGAACCGGTAACAGGTACATCAGTTCAATGTGATGACAAATCAAACACAATCAACACCTGCAACATAACGGGAACATGGGAAATGGCGGACGTAGATTTACTTTGGGCTTGCGAGAAACTAAATAGCACATACATTTCAAGTTTCATGGGATTCGGCAATGTATTTTGTACCCTGTGTAATCCTGGTGTTCCATTACAACCAACTCCACTGGAAACCACTACAATGTATCGAAGAACATCTTCATCACCCAACGCCATCAGCTGCTCTAAATGTGGAACTGACAGAAGTGGTATTCTGACCTATACTAGTCTGTTTCAGTTATACGAGAGAGACGATCCTGTAAAAAATTGTCAGAAACACCAAGTTCTTGATAAATTACAGGTAGGTACAAAGACAAACACAATGTGTCATATTTCCTCGTTTTCTTCCATATCAAATTTGAAAATAGTTCTCTTAATGTAAGGGATAAAACCATTTTCGCGGCTACTATTTACTTAATGCATTGCTGTGGCAGATTTCTAAAATGCAATTTCAATGTTAAGTAGAAGACTACATTCTTTAAAACATCTTGCTTGTATGTGCTCTACCTGAAATGTTTAAACTTAGATTTGATTGTTTTTGTGACCTGAATGCACAAAGGACATTGATCAGATTCTTACGCCATCTTTGTTTTAGTTGCACAAGCCATATGCGAGATTGGTCTTTGTTCTTTTGAGGGTGACGTGTCTTTTCCTATCTCTTCAGCCCCTTGAAGAAATCTTTGAAAGACGAAAATTTGGGCCACTTTTTAGTTCTTTTTTACATTTTTTATTTTCATGTGTATTTTGTGTTTGGATTTTACCTTTTAAATATGGGTTTACCTGATCATTTTACTGTTCCTATTCAGATTGCCAACTTTCTCGCCAAAGTATGTCATTCAAATTGCCGATTCTTCGTGTTCACCGTATGCAATTATAAACGTTCCAAGATTTATTGTATTTCTTCATGTCTATATCATCCTGGCCCTGTATTCTCGAAACATCTTACGACTAACCATTGACTCGAACTTATCACTCACGTCATGATGTTTGACCTATTGATATAACTACTTCCATTTAGCTTGCCAAAACCACCCGAAGACAACACGATAAATCAATTTATGTAGTTTGACCCTTATATAGATAGACAATATGTGCAGTCTCTCGGAATATCTATTTATTTTGCACGAGGTTCAGAAACAGGTACAATTGCATTTCGCACCTGTTTTGTGCCGATAACAAAATAAATATATTCGATATCCAAGACATTGCACATATGCTGTTTTCATCTTGCAAAGTTGTCATTTCATGGTTGTTTTAACCCTCTCTAAATGGCGTAAAAGAAAGAAAATGAGTGTTTCGTCGGGTCTTTTTCATGACGTTACAGTGCCATACTGTGGCTGAACTCTAGGATATCATTTAGCACGAAACCCGATTATTTCCCAATGCCTATATCATCGTGATCAACTCGGTTCAATCATGTTTGGCATGTGCTTGATATTTATCACTGAAGTACGAGTGTTCGACCAGACAAGAAAAAAAAACGATAAAGCATTGTTTGTTTTTTTAAATATATACTGTACAATATCAGACGAAGCTTTTTGACTTGTGCTCATTCGCTTGCTTATAGATATGAATATGCCAAAAACCTGATAATATATACATATACGACTGAAGGTATTTAAACTACGATGGTAAGAAATCTTCAAATTTTTATTACACTTAATAATTTGGCGACATACAATCACTACAATTAAACACGTCATATGCATAACATACGCAACATAAAAATGAATTAGCTTGGTTCCCCTATCCTCAATTTAAATGACCTTTGCAAGAAACAATCTAGTTTGAGGTACAAACCAAATGTCATTTTCTGCTCTTTCAGAATAAATGTAGAAATGTGACGTGTTCACCTGGATATATGATAGTAAACAACTCGTGTGAACCTCTTCTGTGGATGACGAGTAATCTTGGCTATATTCTCCCTCTTCGGATAGAATCTTTATCCGGAATAAACCCGATGGTTCATAAGGAATTTCTGGAAAGTATGGCAACTTCTCTGCATATGTCTTTGACACGATACCTTGGCGCCGATGGTGATCACATGTCAACGTATATGGTTACAAACATATCATGCAATAAAAATGAATCAATGGGCGTGAAGATTCTCGTGGCCGCTGAATTTCTGATCAAGGAAAATGTTGCAAGGAAAATTATTGAATCCAGAATGCTTGCAATTAAAGATGAAATTATAACTGGGAACAAAGAAGTTGATTACGTCAGTTTTAGTGTTTCACTTGACGAGAGTGCAATGGATGCCAAAATGATAATAAGCAATAAGGCACAGTTTAGAGGAACGTGTTACCTATCAATAACAAACTCTCTTATTCCTATAAAAAGATCTCATTCTTACTATCGGTTCAACCCCGTGTCCGAATTACTACTTTGTGAACAAGTTTACGTGAAAGGTGATGAAATTAATATTGACCATACAGCATCAAAAATCACATTTAAGTCAAACGGTGTGGAAATAAAAAGAGGAAAGTTCAAAGTAGAAAAGGACGAGACCGTGCGAATTTGTGTGGATACATTATTATCACTGAAACTACCGGTAGCAAAGACAGACCCAGTACTGAGATCAATTCTCGATGTTGCTACAGTTATATCAATGACGTGTCTATTTCTGACATTTTTAACATACTGTTTGTTTCCAAGTCTCAGATCAGTTCCTGGAAAGAACAACATGTCTCTTGCTTTCTCATTATTTTTTCTACAGGCGATATTTGCTTTTGGTTCAAAACATGAAGATACAACCACGTGCAGAGTTGCCGGTATTGTTTTACACTACTTTCTGTTGTCTACATTCGCTTGTCTAAACGTTTGTACCTTTCACATGTTCAAAGCATTCAGTAGCATCAATGTTCCACATGTTAAAGAACATGAGAATCGAACCGTTCTGCTCTACTGTTTGTATTCTTACGTCTTGCCTGCGATTATAATTGCCGTGAATATTTCTATTACAATGTCGAGCTTGAACATCCTGGTCTACGGAAACCGAGGTGAATTTTGTTTTATCATAGGTTCTGAGGTTATCATAGCAACCGTTCTTGTACCGACTTCTATCGTCTGCCTGTTGAATATTATATTTTTCTCTATAACATTTCACCAGATCATTTCAATACCAAAGATCGAGAGATCGAGTTCTCACACAAATGCGCACCACAACAGTGTTGTTTACATCAAGCTATTCAGTATAACTGGTATTACATGGGTTCTTCAGATTATAGATTCCTTCTCTCCTATGCCATATATTTCGATTACAGCATCATTGTTTAATGGCTTACAAGGAGTGTACATATTTCTATCTTATATGTGCAATCATCGAGTGCTTAAGTTATACAAACAGCTATGTTGCTGTTGCAAAAAGGAAATGGACTCAACTGGTACAAAACTAACCAATGGTTCTCCGATGACGTCAACACGTGGTCTTAAATATTTACCAAATCCACGGATTACCGCTCTTCAATCTGAAAATGGCGTATAAAAAATAACATTGGAACAATGCACGTCTTTATCGAAGAAAGGTGTGACGGACTTTCAAACTTTTCAAAACTTCAAACTGGTTGTTATGGTAATATGTATAAAATTGTTAAAATTTGAGAGAGAAACACTGGTATATAGTGGAGAAAAAAATGCAGTTCAGATTACTGTCGACAACAGTTATGTGGATACATCTGTTCCGGACTGAGTCTGAATGAGTGTGTCTTAATTCATATAATAAATTTTGATTTTTCTTTCTTTTCTTGTTTGAATTAAGTTACTCAATTTCTGTTATCTAAAAGAAAAGGTCTCCTAGAAATGAAATTATTACACAATGGCCTATGTAACGTGGAAGAAAAAATCATGCAGGGAAAGTGAACAGGTAGTGATTTCAACGTAGAAAAAAATGGACCAATAGAGATTTGGACCTACTGATCCAAAGTATTTACCTTCTCACTTCTCAACATGTAGAATTGCTAACCTAGTAGAAACTTGGACCCCTCCACTTAAATACTGCATAACACTGACATCAAGTAAAGAAATCGATGACACGGCCTGTTTGGATTTATGACCAATAACATTTACAAGTATTATTTCATATGGAAACCGGTCCTAGCTCAGGCACTTTACTTATCTGGGTCAAGTAAACCTTATATTGAGAATTCCTTATGTGATACGAAAGAGCATACAGGAACCGCTCCGCAATCTCTCACTTTTTTTGCATGTCCAATTAAGTTTACCAAACGAAGTTTGGAGACACTGATTTTGCTCTTCTTCTTCTTCTTTTCGCTCCTGAACTTGCCCGTGAAATTTCTCAAAATGCGTAAACGGAATGTTTTAGATAGTTTACAATATAGTTGCCTTATATTCCTTGTAATGCCTGAAATTTAAGGTTTCGGAAAATAAAAATTTGAGTTCTCCAATAAAAAAAAATACATTGATGCAACATCGGATAATACCCATAAATCATATACCTCTTTATCCCTAGGGATCAGTCACACCCCCTGCAATTTGGAAGTATCTCAAAAACTATAAAACTTCCTACCCTAGAGCTGTTTATAGTAGTTTTGCCGTAAGAATACTTCCCGAGGTTTATCCTAAACCCCTCTGGAAATTTTCGAATGTCAAAAATATAAATGAACAAATAAAAGATACAAAACTAATGGTGAGGAAACAAATTTTTGTTGATTCCACTAGGGAAAAGTGTACCTAGTTCTCTGTTCAAATTGGCTCTCTTTTTCTGATCTTCCAAAAGGGATCCTTGGTCAGTTGTGGTAATTTTAGGGATTTTTAATCATCTATTGTGTGTCCAGTGCTGACTGTGGGGAAAGCAAGTGTTCCGACAAGATCACTTGTTATACTCATCAAACTGTTGTGAATTCTCCATGGAAACCATGCACGGACTCCACATCCAAGGATGTAGATAATATTTGGAGCCATGCAATCAAAACCGCATGCAAAATCAAGTCCGTGAATATTGTAACTGGCAGTAAGTTTTGCAACATTCGAAGTTGCACGGTTTGCACTGACTATCATACATTGGGGCGGATTTTAGATTAAAATAAAGTATACAATGGGGCGGGAAAAAGTTTACAATGGGGCGGATGATATTTTAATTTACCTGTAACTTAAAAATTAATATATCTGTAATTAATTAAATGGTACACATCGTCTATCTATATTCATGTGACCATCAAACTGTTTTCTACTCAGGGCGCATTACAAAAGCGCGAATTTAGGGATTAACGGACCTTACAAAAGCGCGAAGAAAGTGCATAATAAAAGCGAAAATCACCAGAATTTTTTTGTTAAATTATTGTACAAATAGTAAAAATATTATACGACTTTGTACTTATTTATTCGCAAGACAAATTTTACACAGTGTATAATTATTTCACCAAGATTCAGATTACAACATA
>JAOXYH010774026.1:0-12434 GCA_028566455.1 Botula fusca | reverse complement strand
TGAAGCAATTTCACTGTATGCTGACTATTTCTTCTTTTGCCTCTCTTTGCTGACGTCGTCTGCAAGCTTTCACGATTGGTCTGCAAGCTTTCATTTACTTTGGCTATCACCATCTCTGTAAAGGTCTCATCTTTTGCCACATGTGGAAAGTAGGGTACGGTGTACCTTCTTACTGCTGACTTTACTCTGGGACATACTTCTTTTTGACCATTTATTCCAACCCACCACCATTCCAGTTATAAAGCTGACGGAGTTTATTTTGTCCGAACAGTTGTGGAAGTGGTTGTTTGATTATCAGGGATGCAAAGTTTCCAGGCGAAGGATTTATATTCAGTATGGTGTCAATGACTGACTGTGGTAATTTCATATCACCGGGAATATCGTCGACATTTTCTTCTTTAGTAGCATCACAATCCCTTGATGTTGTATGGTGGATCAGTAAGTCTTGTTTCGACTGCATTGTTTTCATTTCTGCTTTCACGGCAGACAATTGGGTCAATACGTTAGTCAACCCGTTGATCAGTATATCTATAAGTGAGTATACCTTAGACTCATGAGAATAATGTGCGTTCTGATGTTGAAGGCGTGGTTGACGATCCAGCTGCGTTTGATGGCGTTGTTCGAAGTGGTGTCAAGTTGTAATCAGAGGAACTGGACAGGCGTCTGAAGGATGACTGGACTGGTTGAGATGTCTCATCTCGCTTTCGGACTCCGATGGTGGGCATCTCACGTTAATAACCTTGGCTACTGGCTTTGGTTTTATCTAAAAAATAAAGAAGATATTAAATTACCGTATACAATTATATAAAATAGACAATTAGTAGTATTCAATGTTGAATGCAGAGAAACATGTTAGAAGTTTAAAAGGAATTTTACAACTGGTGGACATTTCGGTCGATTTTACTTTTTTAACATTTCATCAGAACTGAAAATATATACCGTTCGATGTTTAGAAAGCTGAATTTTCCCTTAGAATGAAAGACAGCAACCACTGGTAATTTCTTTCCATATACATGTATATAAAAAATTCTGAACACTACAAGAACAGAGTTACATTACAAATCCGTGGCATTGATTTATTTTCTAAAACCGGGGTCTTTATAAAACCTGAGAAACTAAGACTGAAGACTATTTAAAAGGTGCTCAACACAATATCGATTCCAACAGCTCAACATACATGGGAAACTGATTATGATTAAGAATTGAATTGGCCTAATATATGGGGTATATTTAAATGTCTGGATATCAAAAATAAAATTACTGATTTCCATTGGAAATCTTTACATAATATTGTTTATACGGAAAACAGATTAAAAAGAATTGGATTATCTCAAGTCCAACAAAAATGTCATTTTTGTAAACACCATTTTGAAACACACGCTCATTTATTTTATAATTGTGAAATTACATTCCCATTGATAAAAACGTTGAAACGTTATTGGGAAAAGTTGAAATTACCACAGACCTTGCTTTAAGGGAAATAAATATGATACTTGGATTCTATGAGGGATCGTTAGAAGGTCTGGTACTAGGGAATATTGTTTTAATTGTTTCCAAATGCGTCATTTGGAAGCAAAGAAATATTTAAAATATGAGAATATTATTATTCCTATGACAGAATTCAAAAGAAGGGTTATTTTTGAATTAAAAGATTGTCTCAATCTTCGTTTAAATCATAAAGTCAATAGAAACCCAAATATCGACAACCATCTCAAGATTCTTCTCGATCAAATATAATACAACCAGTGAATGCTGGTTCACACGTACATTTAATACGTATCGAAAACATTTCGAATGCGCATCCAAAATGCTTGCCGTGTCCACATGTCAATAAATTAGCGATTTGCATCGAAAACGTTTCAGCTAGCACGTTTTTATCGTCGCGTTCACACGTTATAGGTATTCAATACGTATTAGCTAAATGCGTATTGGCTAATACGTATCAAATACGTATTACTTGTGAACACAGCAATAATTATCGTATATTTGATATAGCTCATCCCAAGACATTATGTTTTTTTGTAGATATGACATATATGAAAAAAGGAACAAGGGTTAAAAAAGGTACGTGATGTGGACATTTTTATAGATATTGTACCCTAGAAAGCACAGAATATGTAAAACAGAATCAAAACAAAAATACTTGAAACCTTTGCTTAGAAAAAAAAATCAGATTATATTAATTTCCTCAATATTGCAAACATTTGTAATACTGAACAGATAAATAGAAAACAATTAACATACAAAAGAAGTTTTTATATATGCTGTGGATACACAGAATTTGTTAAAAAATTTGATTAATGTTGATTTCAATTCTTGATTTATATTTTTTGTTTATTTTCTATCATAAATAAAATATCTTTTATCCTTCAAACGGTATACACACATATTGCACTGTGAACCGCTTATCTTACCATTTGGCATTATACCGGTAATCAGAGACAAACCTCGATTTAGCAAAATTGTTTAAAAAATACTCACCTAATCTGCGAATGTGTATATGCTTGGTGAAGGTAGTCCGAAAGCTAAATCAATCCTTTGTTGTAATTATTTGACTTCTAAATTTCATTTAATACAAAAAAAAAAAAACAAACAAACAAAAACAAATGTGGTATAACATTCGTTTTCTCTTTCCGATCTCTTTTTTAATTTTGAAATAAATGAAAACGAACGGAGAAGATATGATAAATTCCGTAAATAATATCTTGCTTTATATTATTTTTTCTAAACAAAGACATGGTCAGATTGATTTAGTTGTTTCTGTATTTTGATTTGCTTTGTATATTTTACACGAACAGACTAACAACTTAAATATGCTTACTAACGGTTAACGAGGCTAGGATAAGGTACTGGTACTTGATGTTTTAGACTAACAAAGTTAAAGATTTCGAATAAAGTGTATTTACTGGGAAAAAATTGTTACAACAGCTAAAGATAGGAATTTTGCCTGTATTACCTTTAAATAAGACAACAGTCGTTTAAATTTGCGATAAAGCATATTTTGTTTTCGGAACTTATTAAATATGTAGAAGTAAATATGCCCTATAGTCGTGCAGATATAGCTGCACTGAATGCTATGAACTGAATGTGAAGCAGTTTAACGTTGTTATTTTAGTCGGCAATTACTCTTGAAATTTATAAGAGTATTGAACGGTTAAATTGCCATTACCGGTATGTTCTACGTAGTAAAGAACTTGTCTTAGCAAAAGAGATGGCCTCCAAGCTGATTACAGCGATATCATACAATTGCATCAGGTTTATTACTAACAGATTGTTATCATTGTAATACGTGATTAAATGCTATAAATTAACTGATAATTATGTTTCACGTACTTTGTGGGGACTTGTATCCTTTTATATTTTACAGAGAATGCACTTCGCACTAAATACCAAAGAGTTCATCCGAAAATACTTCCCAAAAGAGGATTGAAAACAAGTCGATGTGATAACGGAGAAATTATTTCCCGATTTGCAGTTTGTGATAATTACTACGATTGCGCTGACAGTTCTGACGAAGAACGCTGCGGTAAGATATTGTATTGTCTGTTTGTAATACTTGGAAAAATGACCAAGATTATTACGATGACCAGATAAAATTACATGTTTTGTAAATTGAAAAAAAAATGTGTCCGCTGGCCTTGCATGCCTGTTGTTACTATAAATAGAAAGGAATGTAAAATGACAAGTTTTGCTTATATCTCTAAAGCTATGAAATATACAGAAAAACCTGTGGTCGGCAAGTCGAACTCTACAAAAGTCTCCAGTACACACATGAGTTATTGGCCATTAAACATATTTTGAAGATTTCGGCTGTTTTTGCTAATATTTTGAAAACAAACAGAGAAAGATGGAAACAGTAAACAGTGAAATGATCGACAAGTCGAACTCTACAAAAGTCTCCATTACACCAAATCGTTAGATGACTTCTTACGACTTATTGGCCTTGAAATATAAATTTCGACGTTTTTTCGCTGTTTCTGGAAGCATCTTGAAAACAATAACAGATAGAGACAGAAAGGTAAATAGCAAATGTGATCACTAGATCAAGCTCTAAAAACTCTCAATTACACCAAATTTGGGAGACACGCCTTGTATGCTTGTTGCCCACCCATGAAACGTAAATTTTTGACGATATTTGCTGTTTATAGCTGATACTGTGAAATCAATAACAGAAAGAAGCTGTAATAACAAAAAATCAGCAAGTCAAGTCCTACAAAACTTTTCGTTACATCGAATTCGTCTGACGACTCCTTACATGAGTTATCGCCGATGAAACGAATATTGTGACAATTTTTGTTGTTTCTTGCTAATACATTGCGTTTCCTTTGACCTCCAGTTGCTGATAAAGTTAGCATCACTGGACAGGATCTGATACAGAAAATAACATGTCAGTTGGCAATTGGCATGCGCTGGCGTAATGCGTAATTTGACAAATAAATACGTAAATTATTACGTTTTAGCACTGTGATTTCAATTTTTGAGGATATATTCATTCTCTCATAGATCCCTGGCTGTGGCAAATACGAATACGAAAATTTTACAAACCTTTTTAAAAGGAATGACATTCTCGCAGGGGACATCCTACTTTGCAAGGGAAGACAAATGTAATACCTATCCAGACACTGAAAGGCCACAGTGGTCTCGTCAAGCACAAAATCGTCAAAGTTTCACTTGTTTTCTGCTCGAAACGGTCACCGCTGGTGTTTCCTCGTCAAAATTTAAAATGATTCAAGTTATTCCACTTGAAAATGTTACAAGAAGGACAAGAACGAACTTTAATTCATAGAACAGACAAATATTTCCAGAATACACGAAAAATTCCAGATATTTCTGTCGTCTGCTGCAACTGGTGGTGTCGGCGATTCCTCTCGGAATTATAAAGGATTTTGATAATTCCATTTACCGACGTCTCTGAAAAAGATGTCCAAATCAACTTTATCCATAAAACTATTAGAAATTCCCAAAAATCACAAAATTTTATCCAACAAATCGTTGCATCTTGTTTCTATTTCAACGACTTTATTTGAATTGAGACGAACGTGGTCTTATATAGTGGTCGCACTTCAGATCCATGCGCAAAAACAAAGTTCGATTAAAATTTTAACTAAAATAATAATTTTAAGTATTTTAGAATTACCGATAAAAATAATTGACTTTTTTTTATACTGACTTTATCATGGTGAAATATCAGGCTCGCTCTACTGTCTCACATGATATATTACCGTGATAAAGTCACTATCAAAAACAAAAAGTCCATTATTCTATATTTATCAATGTAAATAGCAAATGTGATCAACAAGTCAAGAGTCTCTGGTATACCATAATCATCAAACTATATTCACTTTATAAGTTATTGGCCAGCAAACATAACTTTGCATGACTTTTGGCTGTTCTCGTTACAATTAACGGATAGGGAGAAATCTTAAAGAGCAAATATGATCAGCAATTTAAGCTGAACAGATGTATTTCTGAAACTAAGAGGCCAATTTGAATAAAAAATAGGAACAATGGTTTATGCGTTGTCTTCTTTAAGAACATCAGATAGTCCACCCACAGCCATGACAGAAATAGACATTTGTTCTAATTACCAACATACATGTACATGTAGCTTCCGTTTAAGCTGAAAACACATGACGCTGTTAAAAGGGTTAGATAAACTAGTTGAGCGCTACGAGCTTATGTGTACTTCTAGTTTCTTTGACTTCAAAAAATGAAGGTGTATGAGATACAAGGATTCGTTTTATAAATATATACCACTGCGAAGATATTGCACATCTATAATACTGCAAAACGAATTCCAAGATTTAACAGGGAAGTGCCATGAGATAAACAAATGTGTTTTGAAATGTAGGGAATGTTAAAAACATGTAAAAACATGTCAGCTGATACTAATAGACATTATTTTATTATATCTATTAGTCCTTGGTGACAGCAAAAGAATACATTTCGTTTGAATTACAGAACGACTGACTTTATGAACGAAAAATATAGTTTGACAGAAACAACCAGAAAAGTTTTAGATTGATTTAAGTACACGTTCACTATATGGATAATAAAGGTAATAACCAAATTACCGAACTCCAAGGTAAATGTCAAAGAGAATAGTCAAAATTTGGAAAGTCCATACAACAGTCAAGGCAAACACTGGAAAAGTGGAAATAATAGTAATGGTCCTAAAATGGTACAGGCATTTCCTGTGGAATTGGTGTGTCAAACTAGGTTTTACAGATGCTTTCCGGTATATTGCAATAAAAACAGGTCAAAGTCGATCAAATTAGTAGTCATAACAGTATAGAACATACATGTTAAAGGTATTACCAAAATCTATCTTTTAAAATCGTCTTATATGAAACGAGATATTACTCAATAAGATCTTGATATCTCAAATAAAACTTTTTCAAGCAACGTATGAGACGTATTTTGTTATAACCTTCAAAGGACTGTCTTTAAGTCAATGGTGGCGTAGCAAGAAGTCCCAATAGTGGATATTGTCTCTAGCATATCGTATTATTTGAGAAATATAAACAAAATATGCTGGAGGAGCTGGTATATTGCTGCACACAAAAGGAACATTTATAATTATGAAATTAAATCGTCTGATTTGTCATATATTTTTGTACCACTGTCGTCACATTCAAGATAAGAGTCTAAAAATGATGCGGAGGAAGATGTATTGGTCGTCTCTTAAATGTTCCAATTCTGGCGCATACGTAAATGGAATCCATTTTCAAAATTTGGGATTGTTTAAAAAATAACATTGCCCATATCGTCGATATATCGGTATGTAAAATTAAAAGATCTCTCTTCTTTAATCTTCTCCGATTCATATGAATAAAGAAAGGGAAGGGAGGTGTAACGACTTTTGATTGCCACCGGAATCTTCTTTGATTTTATCATCGACCTAAAAGTTGTTTTCTCTTGCTGAAATACATTTTTAAAACACGTAAAAGTCTTTAGAAGTTTAATTCATATGAAATGGGAATGGAGTTCTGCTTTTAAGGATTATGCACTCCATAAGACAACTATATTGGTTTATTCTGAGGGAGACAACAATGAAGGTTACCGTAGGGCAGTGATCGGATTATTTTGATGAAAACTAGGTTCATGTAGTAAGATTGACTATGATGCTAGAACAAAGTCATAACTATTAGGAAGAAAAGTACTTTTGACAAAACGCAAACACTTCCTTTTCGGATCTGGTATTTTTGTCATATCCACAAATACGATCTACATATTTTTTGTTTTGTTTTCCAATCCGAAACACAAGATGGCAGCCAAATAATGTCAAAGTTTAACATTGGATACTATCGGAAAGGCCTTTGAAAATGTTTATACCTAAAACAATGAGTCAACAGGAATGTATGCAGAAATGTTCCTTTAATGATTCTTTACAAGTTCAGTTGTTTTGCCAATAAAAAATCCAAGATGAAAGTCACATTCTGTTTACCTTTGAAATATCTTTATTTTTTCAGAAACCATGTTACTCCATGTCTTCAATGAATGTTAGCCGTTGACGATCGAAGGCCCAAAATAGCAGCCGCATTATATTGAAGTTTAATATTTTTCATACTATGGGAATTACGTTTGAAAATCTTGTCCGAATCTATTGAGTCAATGAAAAAGATGTTTTGCAGAAATATTCTTTGGTTGGTATTCTATAAATTAAATGTTTTGTTTGCAGTTCAGAAATCCAAGATGGCCACCACATTACGTCAAACTTAACATATATCGGCAACAGAATACCGAAGTAACAGGTTCAAGTAGAAATGATAAACCTGAAATGAAACAGACAACACGAGAACCAAAGTACTAGCAATATGAACTCGCAAGTCGTTACACCAGATGTCTCTTCCCTACATAGTTGTACTTGTCATGTTGCGGCTAGACGTTAAAAACCAGTTGTCAATCAATCTAAACTTTTCTGCTTATCTTTTCAGTGGTTCTGTAATTCAAGCACAATATATTCTTTTTCTGTCATCTGGCATTCGAAATTCGACGTTAGTTTTTCATTAAATAAATCTTTTAATCCAATAGCCAAACAGCCATGTCATCCATCCACGATGGTCATCGTTACTACAATAGAAACGTCTGAAAATGACTGGCCGGCATTTTTAGCTGTACAAAGTTTTAAAATTAGATATGTGTAATTATAAACTGTTTGGTCTGTAATACTAGTCTTTCCCAATTATGCACATTAAAGACTTGATAATTTTCAGGTATGTTTTCCACATTCCTATAAATCAATATAAAAAAGTTTCCTAACACAGTGATTTAAAAATAACAGTAAAATAATTCTAACTATTTCACAATTAAGCGACATGAAAAATATTCATTGATTAGCTCACCTGGCTACAGTCCAGGGTAACCTTTTGTCATGACTTGGCGTCTGTCGTCCGTCCGGCGCACAATTTTACAAAAATCTAGTCTGAAAGTATTGCATTAATTCAAACCAAACTTGGCCATAAGCATTATTGGGGTCCCTTCAGGCATGTCCGTCGATGAAAAAAAAATACTGCTGCTCACATAAATAGAATATAGGGGTAAAATGACAATTTTTACTTACATTGCCAATATCTAACAGACAGAGAGAAGCTGTTAAAACAAAAACGATAGCAAGTCAACCTCTACGCAAGTCTCCTTTACCCCGAAATCGTCAGACAACTCCTTACATAAGTGTAAATTTTGATGAGTTTTTGCTGTTTGTGCATAATATCTTGAAAACTATCAAGACAGAAACCGAAAGGAAAGATGGTCAACAAGTCAAACTCTACAAAAGTCTCTATTACCCAGAAATCGTAAGAAAACGCCTTACATGAGTTATACCCCATTCAATATATTGAAAACAATAACAGATAGACACAAACTGTAAGCAACAAACTCCCGGCATCTGGGTCGGTTCTCTGGGGCTCCGTCCACTTTCTGATCATTTTTTGCTTTTTCAAGGTTCTCTCTATCCGTTATTGTTTTCAAGATATTGGACAAGAACATCACATATCGTCAAAATTTACGTATGACGGCTTTGGTCTAATGGAGACTTTTCGAGATGTTGTCTTGCTGATCATATTTGCTTTTTATGTAAGGCGTCGTCTGACATTTTTGATCTAATGGAGACTATTGTAGTGCTTGCCTTGCTGATAATTTTTGCTTTTGCATTTTCTCTCTATCTGCTATTGTTTTCAAGATATTGGCAAAAGCAGCAAAAATCGTCAAAATTAAGGTTTAAAGCTAAATAACGCATAAAAGGAGTCGACAGACGTTTTCGGTCTTTTGTATAGCTTGTCTTGCTGATCATTTTTACTTTTTACAGTTTCTATCTGTTATTTGCAAAAAACAGTGAAAATTGTATAATTTACGTTTTAGGGGCAAATAACGCATGTAAGGAGTCGTTTAACGATTTCGGTTTAATGGAGACTTTTGTAGAGCTTGACGTGCTAATCATTTGTACCTACATCAGTATTTCTCTTTTTGTTATAGTTCGGGAAATATAAGCCAAAATAGTAATTTTATATCTACTATGTTCTATTTATAGCAACAGCGGCCAGGTTGGCTAATGGGTAGGGTCATCCGACACAATGTTCAAAGTAGATACCCTAAAGATGATTCAGGCCATATTTGATCTATGTTGACCTTGTACATTCAGAGGAGAAGATTTTTGAATACGTTTACGAGGGCGTCCTTTGGGCCAGATGAGCTAAAATGATCAGCGAGTCAAACTCTACAAATGTCTTCATTTGTAAGATTTATCCAGACAACTCTTCAAATGAGTTAAATTTTGACAACTTTTGCTGCTTTTAACCACTATCTTGAAAACTATAATAGATGGAGAGAAACTGTAAATAGCAAAAATTATCAGCAAGTCAAGCTCTAGAAAAATCACCATACCCCGGAATCGTCAAAAGACCTCTTATATGAGTTCTGCCACATGAAAAGTACATTTGGACGATGTTTGCTGATTTTGGCTAATATGTGGAAAACATTATCAGATAGAGAAAAACTAAAAGCAAAAAACTGATCAGCTCATAATGCTCTTCAAACGTCTCTATTACCCCGAAGTTGTCAGACGACTCCTTATATGAGTAATGCCCAATGAAACGTAAATTTGTAAGATTTTTCTTGTTTCTTGCCAATATTTTGAAAACATTAACAAATATGTAAAATCATCAGTTGACTCGTTACACGCGTTATTGGTATTGCTAATATCATAAAAACAGCAACAGATAGAGAAGAACTGTACAAAAGCAATGAAAAGCAAGTTAAAGTACAAAAATATTGTCTGAAAGCACTTGACCATTTAGAACCCAAATTGGCCACAGTTGTCAATTATTGATTGTGCCCTTTAAGATGTATATCCAAGAGCGAACCAACTTCCATGAACAGAATGAATTTCAACAAATTGCCACTTTACGATTAGCTTGATATCTAGCTGTAATTATCAACACTCTTTGACAGGTCCAGGTATACAAGGTGTGTCTTTAGTTTTCGTATACTTCGACTTTAAAGAACCAACATGTATGTACAATTACAATCGGGCGGCATTTTTTGAGAAAGATCTGAATTGATAAACACGTTCATGTTAATACATTGTTGTACCAGGGATTATGAGATGGCGTCAGATATTAGCAGCAAATACAGAAATGTATTCCTTTAAAAATGTTTTATTTTTTTATTTTATTCCGGAACGAAATGATGTATATTTTACATCCGGATTAAGAACTGTGCAACTAACTTTAGGAAACTGACCTAAAGATAGTAACAACATTTCACCTGAATCCACATGTTATTTGAAAACTTTTTATATCCTCTCGCAACAAAGTTTCAGTTTTGTAACGACACTGTCCGCGCCTCCCCGCATCCATAGTGCACCATACAGCTTGTTTTAAGTTGATCTGTACTAACCTTTGCATAGGCATTTACTATTAAAAGAGTGATGATGCTCAAGGTCACAGATTAAATGTCAAGGCCACAATGCCACGTCGCAAATTTGGTCATACATGTAAGTAATATTTTGAGACGCACCGCAGCGTATGTTTTTCTGTTTATTCGACCAAATTTTGCATAGAAATTAACAATGAATGGACCAGAAAGCCCGTTAATGTTCAA
Source organism: Botula fusca (assembly GCA_028566455.1). Classification (NCBI taxonomy): domain Eukaryota; kingdom Metazoa; phylum Mollusca; class Bivalvia; order Mytilida; family Modiolidae; genus Botula; species Botula fusca. The sequence continues at coordinate 1,334 of JAOXYH010774026.1, read as the reverse complement.
GGTCACAGGTCAAATGTCTGTATCAGAGGTCAAAGGTTATAATGTATTACATAAATACGTAATACTTGTTGACAGTGCAGTTTGTGCTTTTGTTTTGATCAGTACAAAGATTTGCATAAGCATTAACTATGAAGATAGGGGAAAGCCTAAGATCAAGGTCAAAGCAAGACATACCATGAATTAACCAGCTTCAATTACTTATGGAGTTTACATTTCAAAACTTGTTCGCTACACCAGAGGGTGTAGCAAATACTCTGAGTTCTTGAAACGTCATCAAATTTTGACCAAACGTTGCTGAAACAAGGATTTTTAAGATCTCGCCTTGACATTTCCTGCAAAAGATTTTTGACAGATATCAAAACCTTGTTGAAAAATATTCAGTAACCTGTTTAGATATATTAAGGATGGCCTTGATAACTTTAAATATTAGCTAATTCTTATTGCACACTTTTGATTGGTTTCTTTGTACAGTGCTGGGTTGTCTATTGAAAGACATCGGATTTTACATTAGCTTTTTAGACTATTTCATACAGAACTATAAAAGCTGTCAGATAAGTTGGAGGTTTGGCATGCCGTAAAACCTGGTTTAACATACCATTTTTCGTTTGAAAATGCCTGTACCAAGTCAGGAGTATGACAGCTTTCTGGCAGCAGTCATACAGATCATGCAGATTTCTCGATTTTACTCTTTTGGACATTTTCCTTGGTGTTCAGTATTTTGTTATTACTTTTATTACGCTCGTGTCAAATAGACAATTTCCTTTTACTGCGTTCCTGTGAATCTGTCTTCAAATATCGACAACAGAATACCGAAACAACAGGTTGAAGTCATAATCCAAAAATAGTGAATCCAGAGACAAGGCAAAAGCGCGGAAACATACAACAACAAACCAGAACAAAAACAGAAAAGAACTGAAAATCAAAAACATGTAGCAAACAAATTAAGTAGAAACAGACGACACAAGAACCAAAGCACTCCGACCAAAACCCGGGAGTGACATCAGGTGCTTCGGAAGGGTAGCATGTCCTGCTCCGTTTCCGGTACCCGTCACATTACAAGTGAGAATATCCGGTGGAGTATCATGTCCGGTAAGGTTTCAAATCCGTTATGACGAGAAATCTAACAGAAGATATAATGTCGCATTTGTGTGATAGATACATCATACCGATGTACCATACGCCGAAGGTGTAGGAATATTACTACTTAGAAAGGGAAAGTTCACAATTGGAAAGTTAAAGTCGTCACGTTTGTCATACAGTTTAGATTTCAATCGTCCATTGTTGTCTATGTACAAGTATAAGTCTAGGTATGAAGCAGAAGTGAGTGTGTCAGT
>JAOXYH010773919.1:0-12439 GCA_028566455.1 Botula fusca | reverse complement strand
GTCAGGACATGTGCCCTGATGTTGAAAATGAGTCATTGTATCATTCCATTCTGGAAACTGCTCTTCATTTTCATCATCTTTACATTTTTTGGAATAATAAGAATTCAAAATCTTCCATAGTTCCTTTGGATTTTTCTCACAAACATCTGAAAATTTTTCATATAGCTTTTGTTTGTATTCATATTTTTTCTGTTTGGTTAATTTCCTAAATGATTTAATTAAATGAAAATATTTTTGTTTAAGGGCAAGGTTAAAGGGTTGACTTTTCAATTCCCTACCAACTTTATTAATTGTGTTCTTAAACTCTTTAACTGAACTATCTGACCATTTCTGTTTATTTTTGTATGTTTTCTTTTTAATATTTTTTATTCTTTTCCTAACTTTGCAGGAATTTTCTGAAATCTTTGATAAAATAGCTGTAAGCTTAGAACAGGCTTCATCAATACCTGTTTGACTTTGAGAAAATGAGTTCATTTCAAAGTTAATTATATCCTCTTTCAACTCATCGGTGTCAAGACTCTTCAAAAGCAAATCAAGAGAATTATCATTCCACTTAAAGGATAAAATTTCAGAAAAATTGTCTAAGTGTTTCTCTTTACACTTCGCTATATTCTTATTACACTTTAAGAAAAATTCAACTTGAACATGATCTGAGATATATGAAAAATTACCTGTTTTAAAGTATTGAACTAAGGACAGGAGACTTTCGCTAACAATGACAGAGAAATAGATCACCAATTTATTTGCTCTTTGTTTTCACAGCTGACTTCGCCACAGCAAAATTTATCGCGAAAATAAATTGCCGCCAATTATTTTCCTTGTCGGCTACAATTCGCAAAATTCGATCCTTGCAAAAATGTTATTTGGTCAAATGAAAAAGCGCAAAAAAGGAAGTAGTCGCTAATTTTATGTATTAGTATTAAAAACTGACGGAAGGACCCTTTTCTGGACGTCGTGAATGAGCAATTTTTACCTTGGAATTCGGGTTCTGTCAATCTTAACGGCAAGAATTCGGGATTTTCAACTATAGGACAAATGATTTATTTTTTCGGGACTTCGGATTCAGAATAAGAACCCTCGAGTTAAAAAATATAAAGTTATAAATTTTATTTATCAATCCTAGATATATTAACTGTTATAGATTGATAATTTTTTATCTATCTTCAACAGAAACGAAGACGATATACATTTTTCTCGGTAATGCAAGTACTAAAAGAATTCGCTGTAAAAACAATGCGCTAATGCCGGACAACAGGAACGCGTCATTAATAAACAATAATGCATTAGAACGTCGAATCTAAATACCTGGAAGACATCAAATTATGTCTACATATCCCGTACCATGTGGTACTAATCTACACCACAAGTGTGTCATAATTTGTTTATAATTTAGCAAATGCAGAGTTATGATTAGTTGTAATAGCTCATATTGCAACCTCCGTGGCCTCCGCAGTAGGAACCAACATAAATTCATAATCAAAAACAAGTTTGATGCTTATCTATAATAAATTATGTGCTAAACAGATAAAAGACATTAATAATCGCATTCGTGCTGATAGATTTTTTTTTCAGGAGTAAAAATGCATTTGAATTTTATGCAATTTATCATTTTTTTGCAATAACAAGAAAAAAAATCAGTGTTTCTGTGTTTTGTCTTTGATCTATTTACTTGTTTACTCATTTATTTGTCGTTGGGGACCCATACTGGCAGTCACCCCAATTTGTTTTATTCAAAATCTAAAACGTTTCATAGCCGACTACGAGTGTACTTTACAAAATGTTTTCACACGGCACAAATAACCGAATGTAAACAGCAGTTCCAATCGGATCACACTCGGACCTTTCCGACAAAAGTCGGTAGCGGAAATGACCGAGCGTGTTCCGATTGCAGCAGTTCATGGTCTTTTAGGCCAAACAAAATAATAGGTTTGGTTCCGCTTACATGCTGAAAAGATCAGGGTCGACAGATCGGCAATTAGATCTTTTTAGTCGCCATAATCAGGAAATAGATCACTTTTGATCCACTTTTACACACACCATATAACCGTAAGCACAAATACTCAAATGAACGATGATTTTTTAACACTTTTTAAATTTGGTCTATTCGATCATGACTTCTGTCGGCTGACTTAAGCGGTTATACGAACTGAAGCTTTTGTGAACTGTCAATGGCGATCATGAACTTATTTTTCATTTTAGCAATAAAAATGATGGAGTCGGCCTTCACAATAGGGTGGGTTGGGTAACCGGAACCAAACCTATTATTTTATTTGGCTTTATGACTTCTGGATATTTATGTAAGTGATATAAATAAACGGTACTATCCGTGTGCCCGTTTGTCCGTCCGTACACTGAACACACTTACGAATACAGTATTCCTCATGTCTTCGAACAAATCCCCATCAAACATTTTTATTTTAGTCGATAACGTGGAAACCATGAAACCTATTGATTTTCAGTGTCAAAGGTCAGTCAAGGTCACGACATAAACATATACAGAAATGATCTCTCCAACAGTTTGTAGACAATGTAGACCTGTAGTTTTGAATCCGATCTTTCTTCATGCATTTTATAATACTTATTTGTAATGACAATCTGGACGCTATTTGGTCAAGGGGGTTGATTAGAGGTCAAGGTCATATTGTAATGGCGGAATTAAGCTCCATTACACCGTTATATGCAATGTTTATTTGCAATTTTGTATCTGATATCGAGAAAGATGATACATTGCATACCCATAGTGAGATCTTGATCCCTATTTAATTTAAGTTTATAGTTTAAAGGTCGAGGTCACGTCAGGGCATATCCGGTAGAGTTGAGCTAATTTCAAATATATAGGGACGTGAGAAGATGGGCCGCTTTGCTGTGTCCTTGTTTACGTTATGCCCGTACTTCCATACTTTGAGCGTCGATATTCACTACCGATTTACACCACAGTGACATAAAACAAACTGTGATACATTTCATACCGATTTTGGTGCATCGGATGTGCACATTTCGTAAATTAATTACTCGTCAGCGATGCTACAGACCAAACTGTTACCAAACATTTATAAACGCGAGAGCATACCAAAATGACCGAAACAGGAAGGCAAAACCATCTACCAACAGAGCTTTGCATGAGGGAGAAAACTCCATAGCTTCGTTAAATTTTGGGAAATTTAAACACGTTCAACTTAAAAGTATCATTTCGGGGCCAGTGCCGAAGTACAAGCTACTGAGCTGGTGATATCCTCGGGGACTAACAGTCCACCAGAAGTGGCATCGACTCAGTGGTAGTAAAACAAAACGTGATACATTTCATACCGATATTGGTGCATCGGATGTGCACATTTCGTAAATTAATTACTCGTCAGATAAATGATAATTCACCAGAGACAAAAACACTTTATGTAACGTACACGCTGTTTTTAAGATATCTATCATTAATTGTCAGAGACGATGATTATGCTTCAATATGGTCAGTGGGGTTTCAAAATAAAAAATACATGTAGACCAGGAAATTGAACAACTCAAGAAACAATTTGCATCTCATAGAATGGGTAACAAGCAGTAGCGGCATTGTTAAACAAAAAACTATTTTACACTTTTTCATTGTTACATGTACTAATGTTTACTCAAATAAAATTGTAATAATAATAAAATTAAACTACAACGAACAAAAACAATAGTAAATAAATAATGGTAAACATTAATGTTGGCAAACTGAAATGTCTCCTTGCGGTGACGTCATAGCACTAGGTTTAAATGACAATCTTCGAATTAAAAAGTCAGTACCCCGTATGACCGCCGCTTCCATTGATACACCACCGACGCATTGAAAGAATGATGTTCTGTGCAAGACTTTCAGGCAGGTTGTTCCACTCTTCAGTAAATGCCTGATGTAATGTATTGACCGTTGTTAGTTGGAGATGCGTCTTGATAGGATATCCCAGGCGTGCTCTCTCAGAGCCAAATCAGGTGTTAGAGATGGCCATGGCATCTAGTTAATGTTCTGATTCTTTAAAAAAAAGCTCATGGAAGGCATTTCGGTGTGAGGTCGCGTATTGTCTTCCTGAAAAACTCGCAAATTTGCTTGGGCTTGGAAGAACGACGTGAGGAGCCAAAATGTCCCTGTAGCATTGTGCAGTGAGAGATTGAACACAGAAGTGAAGGTGGGACTTGTATCAGAGAGAAACAGCTGCCCAACCATTACATGAGCCCGCAAAATCGATTAACTTCTTGAATGCAGCAATTTGCATCTTTCACTCAGATGCCTTAATACCCTGATACGAACGTCAGCATCAGCTGGAGATACAGAACCGTGATTCTTCCGGGACAAAAACACTTCTTGGAAGCGTTGCCTTGTCGATGGCAGATGAGACCTCGTTTAGTGCAAATGCTGGCGCCGGTTCCGTCTGTTCAGACGGGTCCTTTTAACGGACGTCGAGGATAAAGCCCATTTTCTTGCAAACGATGCCTGACAAAAGAGGAGCTGATCCGCGAATTATGTATATCAGGTGTGTCCCTTGCTTTTGATTCTTTCGTCTTGAAACGGTCCTGCAGCCTGATTTAGAGATCCTGTTGACCGGTGGTTACTGTCAGTGTCGGTGTTCCTGTCCTTGGACGATCGGAAACACTGTTTGCAGACGAAAACGACCTCCTGCGACGCACTATGGTGCTATAGTGACAATCAAACTGTGTATCAACTTGTCTTCCTGTAGTTCTTGTCTTTAGCATACCAATTGCTTGGAACTTGCGTTCATTGGCAGACAGACAAGGCATTTTTGAATGGCAAGAAAAAATTTACCATAACGAACAGGAAGGTTCTATGATTTTTTTTTGTAACCATGGTGACGGATATCGGCAACAGAATACCGAAGCAACAGGCTGAAGTGGCAATCCAAAACTCTAGGCAAGGCAAAACCCGGAAACATACAATAACAAACCAGGACAAAACCAAGAAAGAACCGAAAATAGAAAACATTAAACATGCAGCAAACAAAGTAAGTAGAAACAGACGACACGAGAACCAAAGCATTAGCAATGCGAACTCCCACCGAACCCCGGGAGTGACAGCTGTTGTGAATAAAGTTTTCAAATCATTTCAATTACCTCCAGAAAAAAATGCATGGACAAAAAAAAACGGTTTTTCAATATCAATCGATAGATTTTAGGGATGATTTAAGACATTTAAAAATTTTTAAAAACCATAATGTATCTTAGTATCTGAGGGGGTAAATCGTACATTTACTGTCGCATATTGAGTTTTCCGGCGACGCGCTATATCGGAGCCTGAAAACGATATTTCCGATAGTAAAATATACGATTTACCCCTGAATAAAGAATGTTTCAAAGCAATTTTATATCACATGATATTTGATTTGCGTCTGCACCACAATGTTGCCATTATAAACATGATTGCATTAGAATTACTTTGAATTTGTTACGGCACGCATGATTGTTAAATAATTTTGATCAGATTAAACTCTCCAAATATTTCAAGAAAAAAATAACTTTTATGGCTGCGTTTCTTACGACGGTCAGTATATTAACATGTTTAATTATGCCAGTTGTTTAAAACAAACTAATATAACAACACCTTTTGTAAGGAACCGCTACTGGTGTATTGCATTTCAGAAAGTTTTACAAAGTTCAAACATTTACTTTCCAAAAATAAATTTTCATTTCCGAAAGAAGTTAATATTATTTACTAAAATTTTAAATTCTTAACGTAAACTGGCACATATAACCTTCTCATTTTCTAGATACCAAACTTTGCGATAATGAAGACAGCAAAATAGTGAGGAAATAAAAGATCTCTTTCATGTCTATAATGTAAATATATAAACGAATAAAATGATGACCAAAATAAATAAATACATAAATAAATAAATAAATAAATAAATTATTTCTAATTTACATGGCCATTTATTCGATGAGTATGCAGCCCATTATGCATAATTGCCTGAGCTACAGGTTCCGCTCACGTTAATGTACATGCAGTACATTACTATATTGTTAAGCCGTCAATTTTTTTTATTTTCTTGTAATAGTACAGAAAACCTTTAAATTTTCCAACTTATCAGTTTGAATATGTCGAGTCGCAGCTTTAAAAGTCATAGTTATAGTCATAATCCATAATGAGCAGGGTGGGGGACTGGTTAGTGGAAGAGGTATACATATAAGAACATCTTTGGAAATGATATACTATAAATCTATTGAGAAAGTTTCGGAAATTATATACTATGAAATATCTATTGAGATTTTTTCAGAAAAGAAAAAAGTTTTGGAAATGATATGCAAAACTACGACCGTTACACACAATTCTTGGTAATCATGGTAATTGCTGATTGTTGAATAGTGTCCACTCTCCTCAATATATTCTTCTTATCTTTTAATTATTCATGAATGCTATTGTTTCTTGACATTCTACAATTAATTACCATGTAAGTACACATATATATCATGGTGTCAAAAACAGCAGTTGACAATCAGTGTATGAAATGTTCATGGTCTGTTTCAAAGAACTGGGGATGAAAGAGTAGGGAGATTTTTTTTCCAATTTGAATCTGGCATAATGCTTCTACTAGAATCCAAAGCAGATTAATAGGATAATATTCCTATAAAACCATTATGAATTACTAAAGAAAGTAACAGACCTAGAAAAGGCAAATTTTATAATTATGGTGGTATAGCAATAAATGCAAACTACCGGTATAGTATCAACAAAGGTATTAGAACTGGAAGTATTGTTTTTGGGCTAAGATCATTAAATCTTATTTTTCACATATATATATCTGATATTTATGTATGTTTTTTATATAACGCCGCTTTACTAAAAACAAGAGAATCAACCATCTACCCTTTCAGTTCTTGAGATAACTTCTGCTATATGTACTACTTCACTCCTGTTTGTTTACCCAAATTATTATGCAGTTCGACCGAATTTTTTGCCCATTTCAAACTTCGTTTTTTCATTAAACAAATATCTTGATCTGTCCCTTGGTTGTCTAAATGTTTGTTATTTGTTAATGTTTAACAATATTAGGGATTTTCTCATGAAGTTAAACACCTTATTATTGTCTGTTATTGACATAATTTTTCTTTCGTTCTGTGTGAAAGCCGTAAAAAGTTTCCACGTGCTCGAAGTGTATACAGTTATAGCATATTTGTTCTCTTATATACTACTTCATTCTTACTCTTTTATGCCTGTATGTTCTGCAATCCACCCGAATTTGTTGTCCAATTCATACATTGGTTTTTGCCAAGTCATTTAATAAATATCTCTATGACAGACGTTTCTTGTCTGTTAGTGTTTAACAGTAGCAGGTTGTCCGGCAAGGTTTAAAAGTAGTTGTTAGATTTTGTCTGTCTAAGCTTCAATGCAGAGATGTAGCGTTATCTAGCAAAGAAATCCGCATAAACCGGTGCTAGGGGTCGTCGTTAATTTACAGTGAGTTGTAAGCGTTCGCTGCGTGTTGAAGGCCTCACTTTGGCTTTAGATGAACAGCAAATAAAGGGCTGTAGGTTTTGGCAAGTGCATGTAGGGATTTTGTGTCATGAATTTATACACCATATCCCTTCTTTTCTACTACATGTATTGAGAAAACTTGAGTTTATTAAAAAAATAATTCGGGAATTGAAAACATTCTAAAAAACTCATTGGCGTCAACCCCATGTGGATTTTGAAGAACTCAAAAAACTATTCTAGATAATATAATAATTTTAAAACTTGTGGTTTTTCTACTTTATACACCACAGTTCTGCATGAAAAGCTGAAGTCGAGATTCATAGATATTATGCATCGTTGTTTCTCGAAGAAGAACAAAGAACAAAGATACAAATTTATTGCTGTTGGCAGAAATTCCACATATTTGTGAAGAAGGAAACAAAATTATTTAAAGAAAATGCGATCAAAATGAGTTTTTGAGAGACAACATATTTTTCCAGTGTGGTGGACGTGTTTTTCAACAGACGATCGGTATTCCAATTAGGAATAACTGCGCGCCCTTTTTCGCCGACCTGTTTTTGCACTCCTTTGAGGCCAATTTCACCTCAAACTTTCTACAAAAGAAGGAAAGACATTTCTGGAAGTCCTTTAATCTTTCCTTCCTCTACATTGATGATGTCTTGCCACTAAACAATTCACGCTTTAGTGACTACTTCAACTCATCTATCCCCATGAACTCGAGATAAAGGACACCATTGACACCTCATATCTTGACCTACTCTTAGAAAAAAAACGGAAGTTGAAACTATATGTTAAACGCGACTGTTATTTCAAATAGTCAGTTTTCCATTTGTCTGTAGTAACATCCCATGGAGTTAGCATTTCAAAGCTCATCCGTTATTTCAGAGCACTCGCCATTATCGCAATTTTCTTCATCGAAGTTTCTGGATCAGGATTATGTTTCATCTAGACTCAAGTCATCGCTTCAAAAAATTCTACGGCCACCATCATGAACTTGTAAATCGTTGTAGTTTGTCAATCTCCACAGTGAGAACAGACTTGTTTCCATCATGACAGGCTTCTCCTCCCATTTCTGGGTGTGACCTACCGGACATGACATGAGCAACTCAGGTGGTGTTTCTAGAAAAAGCAGAGGATGCTTACCGCACCGGTGGACCTTGTCCATGCTCCCGTGGTGGGGTCCGAGTTGCGCATTTAGACTTCAGTTCTGTTTGGTGATGTCTTTGGTTTTTGTGTGTTAACATGTGATGTTTGTCGTTGTTTCCTTTGGCTTTTTCTTTGCCCCTGGATATTCAGTTTTTGATTACCCCCTTGAACCGCAGTCTCCCATGACTTCCATTTTGTATTTAGGAAAATCATTTCCTAACAGATTCTCAGAGGAAAAAGCCTAACAAGGGTGAATTTGGAAAGCAACTTTTAGATCTTCGTATATCCCCAAGGTTTAGAATACTACATGGTAGAATATTAGGAGACACAAAAGGAAAATTCAGCTCTTTTCAATATGATGATAGTGCAAGCGTAGATAATTATATTGTAAGTAATAAATGGTTAAAGAAAGTTAGTTATTTTCGTGTTAGTGAGTTATAAACTCTGATTACTGCCAGATAAATGTTTGCTTAGCTCTCTCTCATGGTGTCACAAAAGAAAATTTCAGGCGACCAGTGCCTAGGTGTTTGAAATCGGAACTCCTTCCAAAAACATGTGGTTTCAGACCAATCTATAGAAAATAGAAACTTTCTAAAACGTGGCTGGGATAAGTACTAAAATGATGTAAATGAAGCCACGTATTATATATCTTGCCTCTTTCAAGATATTAAATCATCACTTACTAATCATAAAACCGAAGAAACCGAAAACAATGAAAAACCGTACATTGACAATGAATGTGATTCTTTATATTATAGTCATGTATATAGATTACTTATGGAAGCATGTGACGTAAACTCCTCTTTCAGTTTCAATTTAATGCATTTCCTTTTTATATATTATGGTTATATACATTATGTAGATGTGTAATAAGGTTTTTCGATTTTTTAAACAACAAAAAGTAATAACAAAGTACTGAACACCAAGGGAAATGTCCAAAAGAATAAAATTGATAAGACTGACAAGATCGAGAAATCTACAGAACGATTGACAGAAAGCTGTCATACGCCTGACTTAGTACAGCCATTTTCAAGTGAAAATGGTGGGTTAAACCAGGTTTTACGGTATGCCAAACATCCCACTTACATGACAACTTTTATAGTTCTGTATGAAATAGCTTAAAAGGCCACTGTTAAATCAGGGGACCCATAGGGGTCGAAAATTGTTAAACTGTCAATTGTTAGTGGTAGACCTAAACTCCTCTTTCAGTTTTGATTTTATGCATTTTATATCTTTTAAAACAAGGGGCCCATAGGGGTTGAAACTTGTGAAATTGTCTATTGTCATTTCTGTAATATAGCTATGACATACATTATGTACATTTGTTTTTTTAAAAAAAGGGGCCCATCGGGGAAGAATTTGTAAACGAAATTGTAGAATTTCTGAATGTGACCTAAAGTTCTCTTGTAGCTCTCATTTTATGCATTGTATTTCTGTTCAGTATTTAAGTACATTGTACATATTTAAAGCTATTTCAATATTAGGTTTTGAGTGTGATACGCTAATATGTGGCTATTTGGGGTGATAACTGCCGTTTCCGATAGTACTACTCTAGTTAACTTTGATAACTGATTATAGTCTGATAATGTGATTGTTATTATCCCGGTACATATAGTCGTTGCCTCTATCTATCCGTTCACACTCTCGTGTGACATAAACTTACATATAATTTTTTTTATTTAAGCCATTTTATTTCTATGCAGTATTGTTGAATACTGTATGTAGATGTGCATTAAGTTTTTAAAATTCTGATTTTCAAAAAGGGACCATAGCGGTCGAAATTGTTAAATAGTCAATTGAAGACATGTGACGTTAACTCCTCTTCCAGTTTTAATTTTATGTATTTTATTTCTATATATTATTATTATATATGCTATGTAAATGCGGTTTTAGAATTTTCATTTTCAAAGGGGGTCACAAAGGTCCAATGTCTTGTGAACATGGTAAAATTTAATTATGTGACACAAACTCCCCTTTTGCTTCTTATTATTTGTATTCTTTTTCTATGTAGTATACACTGTATGTACATGTGCAATAAGGTTTTTACAATTCTGATTTTCAAAATGGGGACCCACACGGGTCGAGTTTTGTAGCAAAAACATAAAAAAAAGTTGAATTAAAGCATGCGACCTAAAATCCTCTTTCATTTCTTGTTTTATTTTTCACTGTATGTAGATGTGCAATAAGGTTTTTGTAATAGTCGAACATTTTTTCAATCGCTTTCAACATAGGTTCCACATCTTTGTTGTTATACTAGACTAGAAACTCGTTCATGGTGGTCATGTCCCGTTCTCTCCACACGTTGTGACAATACAGGTAATCTTCTGGTGATATGTTTTCGTTTTTCAAAGTACTCAAAAACTCTTCGTGGGATGGTAACTCGGTGGTTGCGAGTTTGTCCAAAGACGTCATCCATTCCTAAGGGAAGAATCCTTTCTCTTTCTTGCATCCATACGCTTTGGGAAATTGACCGAACTAAATCCCGGAGGCAGATAATTGGTAATGTCCACGAACTTCAACGTCTGTGTCTTTAAACACATGAACTTATTGTTTCTTTTCACCGTATACTTGATGTTGTGACTGTCCGCCAACATGTGAAAAAAATTAACTTTCATGGCATTCAGATCGTATTCGCCGGCGTTGAAACCCACCATTTGTAATTCTTGGAGATGGTTTTTCAACTGCTGTTTCCATTTATACAGGTAATGTTTCTTTTCTTGCCGTTCTCGTTCTTCATCGTCTTCGTACTCTTCTAAATCCCTGTCTAATCTTTCCTGGATCTCTTTGAATACCCGGTATATATGGTATATGGGCAGTAGTAAACGGAAGGCCTGTTACGGATATCAGTTAAGTGCCTTAAACAGGAATCCACCGTTTCACAGATGTCGCCTTCCCAAACGAAACAGACGGGATCGGTATACGTGGGTACGTTGGAACAAACGGATACGCTAAGCAAGACGTGCTGGCTGACCCATTCCACTTTTTCAGAACGCTGTTTGTCTGTAGGTTTTAACATCACTTCGATGTCGTAGCTTGCTCTGTACGGCTTATAACGATCCGATTCGGAAATGTGTATACCTTCGTCTTCCAACTGCTCAATTACGCCTCCGAAAAATTTGTAGTTGACGTTCCTGGTACAAGTCCTCTCGTGTCGATGCAACATCCACACCTGCTTCCACAGCTTGTCATGAAGTCTTCGGTGACGTACCGCATTCTCCATTCTGTTGAAAAACTGACCACATACGGGACAGGTGATGCTATACCTCATGCCTCATGGCGATTTCTATTATCCGCTCGGTTGAACTCCTTGCCACAGATATGGCAGGAATACGTCTGTGAAGATCCAACAGGATGTGTCTTTTGGTGACGATTTCTAACATCCGCTCGGATGAACTCCTTTCTACAGATGGTGCAAGCATACGTCTGTGGTGACATCATGAGTCTGTTGGTGACGGTTTCTTACCACAAATCTCGCAAGAGATTAAACGTACAGAACGAAACTGACGTTTCCTTCACTGTATATATACTTTGAACGCGGACGTGATTGAAAGCACCGGTGTCCTCTCACACTTTAGCACTTCCGCCCCGGCAGGGAAAAACCCAATGACCAATGACGTCGGAAAAACCTCACTGACGTTGAAACAGACTCAATGACGTCGGAAAAAACCGATTAAAGTGACAAAGTACAAGGAAGCGTAGTATACCGAAATTCCAGTCCCCCATAAATCCATGTGGAATATACAATATCGAGAAACAAATTGGACGTGATCGCATGAACTCCAAAAGGAGTGAGACCGGGTGCGTCCACAGGGTAAGCGTCTCCTGCTATGCATGCATCAC
>JAOXYH010773810.1:0-12440 GCA_028566455.1 Botula fusca | reverse complement strand
CTCCATATATTAATTATTTCTCAGTTGCCGAAATAACGTTGTAATAATAAATTAGTTCTAACGATGGAAGCTTATTTTACAAGATTAATATATATTTTAACAAGAGAGAGTATTTGGAAATCGTGCAGACGAACATTTATTCTTTAAAACGTTTTTCGTAACTATTTCTGTTTGGTAAGTTTGATTTTAAGTTCCTTTTTTGTTTTGTCCTGGCTTGTTGTTTGTTTCCTTACTTTTTCCTTGTCTGGATACACGAGTTTTAGATTACTGTTTGAACCTGTTGCCGATATCTGATATTGTTGAATATATATCAGCTGAATATAAATATAGTCAAAAAAAATATTGACTTCATTCATCACAGATAAAAGTGGTTTCATGTAGAATAGTCAAAGGAGACAATTCCAATACTACGATATTTATTTGTACGTGTACGACGAACTAGTTACATGTAACGATAAGGAAGACCGCAGGTTAAAGCGTTAAAAGAACAATAAGCATTTCCATGTTGGTCCGAGTTTTATGAAAGGCATGTCTGACCAACACACTATCTCTTTGTTCTATACGTACAAAAATTGATATTACCGTTATATTGTACACATCTGTAACTCCATAAGATAAAGCCGTCACCAGTTCATTTAGTATCATTTGGTAACCTCTTGGCCTTTAATTCAATTTTTCATTCTTGTATAGTCGTAGAATTACCATGTTGAACACATCTATTTCTTCAATTATACTGTACCCTGTAAATGATTTTCAATTAAAAGTTCCATAGTGAGTACAACTAAAAACACTTTTATTACGGGTGTGGATAAAGAAAAACGGAACTGAAGTAAATCGGAAAACGCAGCATATTAATACGCTTTTATAATAACATTTTACTTTCACAAGCTATGAAATGCAACACATGACAATTTTTTTTCATTATCAAACATATTGCATCAAGTACAGCAAAAAAATATTGTGTATGACATGTTGCTGCATAAAGTAGATTTCTATATGACGTAGATTTAATATTTTGGTCCAAAATGTTTTATACATTAAACATGAACAATGAATTAAATTATAATCGAAAAGACTCTAATACTGAGATATAGATATAAAGACTAGTGTTCTATTGTGCTGAAGGAAATCAAATCGATGTATAATTTTTGCTGTCTCAACATGAACATCAAATATTATTAAATCTTAAAAGAAAGCAAATACCCCACTAACAAATTAAGGTCGATCTTGGGTAAGATTATTTTGAAAAGATCGATATTAGACAAGTGTAAACATTAAAGAGCCAGAAATCTTAATACGTGAATCCAGTCTTTGTGTATTTTTGTTTCTCTTGTTTTAAAAACTAAGATAATAACGCACCAATAGACAAATTTCTTATGCAGGAAAAATCTATTTTTAATGTAATAACGCTCACTACTGAAAAGCAGTTGAAACGCTCAGCATTGCCAAATAATGTGTATAGGACAATTGGTGATGAGGTAATGGCTCAATCACTCATGGGTAATTGTGTATCGTTCATCCTTCACTGTTCTTTAGAAAAAAAGGTGAGTCATTTAAATTGTTTTTAATACATTCGATTTAATTTACTTCTTTATTTATTTTTCTATTATCTTTTCAATCCATTCATTTAGGAAAAAAACAAAACATTCACTAATGTTCATCTTTCAACGAGTATGGCAAAATGGTGTATCGTGCAGTGGGTTATGGTGTATTATTCAATTTACCGAGGTGTGTGGATCAATGATGTATCATTCAAAAGTTGCAAACGCTGCATTTCCTTCAGCTGTCCCTAGTAATTTTTTCAGGCTCTTTAATTTTTAGTGCTTTGTTTGTAAATAGCAGTGAATTATTTCCATTGAATATATGAAATTGTAGTGCATTATGTGTAAATATTATCTCGGAAAGGCAACGACTTTTTTTACTCCACTGACATAAATGCAGCAATGTATGTTCGGTTTGAATCAACAATAAAATAGGTGTGAATTTCTACCTTCTTCGTATTACGTAGAAAAGAAATTTACATAGATTCTGCAAAAACTATTGTTCCTTGAGGGGTTTTTGGTCTTATTTATTGTGCTATAAATGTAAAAATTATCTGAAAAGGGCAAGAGGAAAAAATTAGAAAAAAAAGCATACTAATGTAGAACAAACCGTCTTTGAACACAGCTGTGGACCAATGACATCTTCAGGATATGATTGGTTGGTATCATCTTGTAGTATTTTCCCAATGCCAACTGTCTCTCTCTTATGAAACTTGAAATATCGTAATAAATACTGGATGTTTAACTATTGTTAAATATCTTTGTTCAAAGGACAAAAGTCGGTAAACGGAGAAGTAGTGTGAATAAAAAACGCTCACCAATCCAACGCATCTTAAAAAGTTTTCTCGACCTCAACTGCATTTGAATGTAGATTTGTTTTTAAGAAAGAGAAATTCAAAATCTAAGAAGCCTTTTTTATAGGCAAAGGATAAAACTACAGAACAGAAAGGTTTCATTATAATGATCCAGCCAAAGATAAAAAAATTGTTACTTCCCTCATCCAGTGATCGTCTGCATATGGCTAGAAAAAAATGTTTGGTTCAAGTTTCGCGACCCTACCTGAAAAAATCGCTGACCCTAAGTTTTTTCAATAAAAAAATAACAGCGATGTAAAAATTCCGCTCCTTCATCAACGTTCTACAGAGGCTTAAATTCTTGATAATCACCGGTCGATTCAAACATATATATGATTGACTGGTTCCCTGAAAAGAGGTTATAGAAACACGAACCATATGGCACTTTTCTTCCCCTTACCCTGCTGCCGTTTCAGGCTATTAAGAGAAATTAGTTGCGGGATTTCAAGGCGATCTCCTTAAAAAACTGCAAGCCAACTATGTGTGCTCAGAAAACGGCTTGATGGGGCTTGCACTCTCCAAAAATGAAAATGGATCGACAACATAGATGACTTTAAGCTGACCGATCGGGGTCATACTGAAAGAGGCTAACCAAGAGCTTGTACATTTATATATAAATCGTTTTTATTGGCAAGAAAGCTTGTTCTTTTAGGATTAGGAAAACTGCGCAACTTGCTTCTAGTTCTGTTCCTAGTCCGACGTCAATGGATAGTCTCATTCTTCGTTATAGATGACTAGTGTTTTCCCTGTAACTGACTGGATCTCAGGGGCTCCGTCCACAGAGCTGTCCGGGCGCGTCC
Source organism: Botula fusca (assembly GCA_028566455.1). Lineage (NCBI taxonomy): Eukaryota > Metazoa > Mollusca > Bivalvia > Mytilida > Modiolidae > Botula > Botula fusca. The sequence goes on along the minus strand of JAOXYH010773810.1, from coordinate 9,245 downwards.
ACAGGATGGTGGATATGCTGGGTAGGCAGGTCATAATACGGAAAGCCTGCCCGTGAACCATTGTGGACAAACTATAGAGAAACGCCAAGCTGCATGCAGGATAAAGATCCATTCTATAAACTTCGATAAGAGTAGGCCTCTTGGGGCCGTATAGAATGTTAAATTTCCAGCCTCTACCGATCTCTCATTTTCCTGTGGCAGTCACAACGCGTTGCCCCAGTTATTCCACCAACCTTTATTTTTTAAAGATTTTTTGAATTGATTAACTTGTTCTCATCCTGAATATAGCTCAAATATTGCTGGCTGTACGTTAAGCTTCCATTAATCAATTAATCAACTAGTGTTTTCCCCTTTTTCCTTTATAACAGGTAATTCTATAATCCCATGTTTTTACCTATGGAACTACCAAGTTGTAATATACGTGCCAAAGAAAATGTCCCGTGAAATAGATGCAGGTGCACGTATAATGCCTCCTGTTCTATTAAAAGCAATCAGTATGGCTATGTTGATGAGAATGTCTCGTAAAACCAGATACTTCTCATGCTTCTTAACTATTGTTAACGATCGTCCTAATAAAATTATGTTCCTATAAAGGCATTCAGTATTGGCTATGCTGATGATAAAAGCGGATTTTTCTAGTGGCTTTTGTCCAAAAAATTATATTTTTATAAAATGTCTCGTACAAGTTCTATACACTTCTCATGCCTCCTGTTTTTAAAAATGTTATTATTTATGCAAGACTATGTAACTTGTACAGGGACTTTCAACCAATTGAATTTTACTAGGGTTGCAAGTGCCGAATCATCTATTTACCTCTGCAGAGACAATTCGTTTGACAACATATTTTGTAGGAGAATTATTAAACTCGGATATTCTTCTTACTCCAGTTTTTAGAATATTTATTTTATCAAAATTGGGAATCTGAATATTCTTTTATAAAATGCCATAGTTCCCTCAAGTCAAATGGTCAGTCCCTTATGGATGTAGAAACGCAATATCTTTTTATGCACGTAGTTATGTTTGTACGCTATTCCCCAGTATGTAATTACACATTTATGTATCTATACACACTTTTATTAAGAAAAAAGAAAAAATGCCTACCTACCCTGCCTTTTTGAGGCTATGAAACCAGAACCATACAATTTGTTTTCTAGGCCTTCTGATGATGAGGTTGCAAGTGCTCCAACGCGTTTTGGACGCAAAGATTTTCCTTGGATTTAATTATTAGTTTTAAGCATTAAATGCTGTACCCAAGAATATCATAAGAAGCTGTTAACAAACCGAATTTCAGATAGAATTGACAAGGCTGGTGATAAAATTAACAGCAATTATCATGAATGGAAATTAGAGATCGCACTTATTAAAGGAGAAGTCATGGAAATCCATAATTAGAGCGATTATTAAAAAGCCGAAAATCCAGGGGCAAAACCAGAGTTAAGAGCAACAATGACAACGATCATATGGAACAAAGAAAAACTGGAATCAGTATACAACATAAAACTAAAATGAATATGAACAAGTCTAAGTATACGAAAGACCATTATCATTGACCAGGTGCACCGGTAGGGTAATAATCTTTGAGGTGCTCATGTCACGTCCAGTCGGACACGTCCGGAAATCGACAAAAAGAAGCCTATAATGATGGAAACAAGTCTATTCTCATGGTTGACATGGACACACACCATAGCGGGTAAAAATGCTTGGTAAGAGTCCATGTTTTAAGTCAAAAGTAATTCTCGTATTTTCTTTAATCGAAGCAATAAAATTTCCACTTGTAGTAGTACCAGTGCCGTGAACGAAGCAATGTAGACCACCTGATGTGACTTCCGCTGTTTTGTGGAGGTTCACATTAATTTTGCTTAAGTTTTTATGTTGTCTTTTGTATTCTTTTATTTGCTATATGTTTTTATTTTTCTTTTCTTTTTGTAATGTTCTCGTTCTAATTTATTAGTCTTTGTTATCTTGCCTTTGCCTTTTCTCCGGATTTATGTCTTAATATTTCTCCATTGAATTTGTTGCTTCGATATCCTGAGGCTGATGTTTAATTGCTTTTGTACACCTTTATTCTATTTGATATCATTATTTCTGGTTTTGTTTATGATAGTTTGTTATTAGATAATCATCAATGAAGCAGGAAATGCTTATCCTTCCGGAGCACCCGATGTCGCTCCCGGATTTTGGTAGGAGTTCACACTGGTAGTGCGTTGGTTCTCATGTTATCTGTTTCTATTTTGTTTGTTTGCTATATGTCTTTCATTTTCAGTTTTTTCTTTTTGGTTTTTTCCTGGTCTTTCATTGCTTGTTTCCGCGCTTTTGCCTTGACTCCGTGTTCACGAGTTTTGGATTACTGCTTGAACCTGTTGCTTCGGTATTCTGTTGCCGATATTGTATTTCCTAAAGAAACTACTGCACAGTGGAAGATGGTGAAGTAGTACCATTCTTTGGAGAGGAAATCTAATAATTTTGGAAACTTTCTACCTTCCGAGCAAAAATGCATTTTAACGTTAAATATCGACTAGATAAAGATTTGAAAGGAGACATGCTTTTGTTCTGAGCAGCTCATCGATATAAATTCAGTAAAAGTTAACTATATATCGACATGCCTTATGATAAATAATCCTCTTATGTTTTAGGTGAACGATTTATCATTTCTTTCAGTGTTTATTACTTGACTGCAAATTGAATGATGACATGCTAAGCTTGACTCAGTTGATACATAAGCTTTACCTACATTTAATATTACAAGTATAAAAGAGAGAACAATGATGTGCGCAAAACCTTAATCTATACTGGGCTGGTCACACAGTTGGAACAACTAGTCTCGATTTATGTAGACATTGCTCTAGATCTCATCCCGCACTTGGGCACGCCGAGTCTGACATTACGTACAGATTTACGCATTAATTAAATTTAAAACACGGCATACCAAACAAAAAAAAATTGTCAAAATTCCGTTAGTTTCGGTGTCCCTTGAAGTTCGTTATAAGCCAGCTTAGCATATATTTTTGCCAGTGAATATTTTTGTTACTTGGTTGTGTGATTTTTTAAATGTCCGGAAACTCTAGCCTGTATTTGATATCTGAATTTTCTGAAAACAAGACACTACCAGGTACTATAAATAGATTTTTTTGGATGTACCAATTTTCGTATTTGTAGAAAATTATAAAGTTTGGTGGTTTGTCATTTGTAGTGTTAATTCAACTGATAATTTGCAGTCGGTTAAATATTTAAAATTGTTGTTTCCGTATTCTGACAAAATCCAAAAAAATTAGTATCCAACGAATAAAAATTAATCTTCAGTGTACAAAGGTTTTTTAGTATGAAAGAAAATACATGAACATCAATTATTGCTGCCAATACATGTACTTTGGTACATTTATATAACAGTACAATAAACCATTCTTCCGACATTATGATAGTCTATACAAATATAAATCACAATAAAGAGGTACAATTTCTCAAAATGTTGTATTTATTTCTTTATTATTAATCTAATTCGTATGCAGTGCGTCTGAACAACAGTTAAAAGCTATTGTTATTCCGTAGTTTTAAATTATGTGAACTTATTGACATCAGTAGGAAGTGAAAACAGGGGCTTTTAACTGTAATGTTTAGTAAAATTATATCGAAAAGTTTAGGCAATATTTTAAGCAATCATGTGATTACCTGATTGGATTGGGTTTATTACCATTTTGAGCAAGTTTTCAGCTATATCGTCTCTACAGGTTTTGTTGCGGAGGAATCCGTAGTACACAAAGGGAATCACTGATCTTAGGCAGAAAAATGACAAAGCTTATCACCTACAGTTGCCAATCGAGTTCCGCCGATATTGTTACAAAAAAGGCGCCAACTTTCAATGCTTAAATAGTGTTCAAAATTGTCAAGTTAACATACCTTAAAACTGCAATAAAAATATTTGACGTCTTCCTGTGTTTAATTGTAAAATATTCACCATATCCTTGCTCTCGCTGCATTGGTCCTTTTTTTCACAGTACACTTACAAAACTGAATATCTGACATTTAGAAAAGTCTGAAAGACATTTTATATTACAGTTTATTACGTCATAGAAAAGTACTTTCTGGTATTTTTTCAGTGTTTTTGTGTTTCTTGTGTATGATGTTCTGGGGTAAACAAGCATATCTCCTAGCTGTCGCCTTTTTACAATCACGTTTTGTACTAGTATCAGGGAAAACGGGTAAGGTAAAGATAAAACAAAGAAAACAAAGACACACATCATGCGGAACCCACATAAACTGAAATGATATCACAATGAAAACTAAAAACTAAATGAGACAACCGTCGAGTTAATAATGTCATGTGCGGTGGGTAAGATCTGTAAACGAAAGAAGAAACATATAGTGACAGGAACAAATCTGTTCTCATGGTGATATGTACACAAAATAACGGTCCATAACTTCATGATGCTGCCCGCTGAATTTTTGAAGTAATGACTTGAGTCTAGATTGAACATAATCCCGTACCAAACACTTATCGGTCAATAGATTTGGGCGATGCCAAAAATCCTGATAATAGTCGCTTGCTCTGGAGTAGCCTCGAAGCGGCTAAATTTAAACTATATACGATGGTGGAGATGGGATGTTAATGCTGAGAAAGAAAAAAATACTAGTACATAAAAAATATAAATGGCATAAAGCCTTCTAGCGACGTCTACGAGTTGTGCAGCAAAATGAGTGACGTTATTTTCTTTCCTAAACCTACATCACATATTGCACAAAACAAAAATGTAAATACCTGTAAATACCTTCTACACTTAAAAAAAATTATAAGTAAATAAATGTATGAATAAAAATAAAAAACCAAAATGCAAATAAGCATTTCTTCGCTCTTATCGGAAGTTAAATATTCATTTTCGCTTAACACACAATATCACCCTCATGTAAGAACTTTGATAAATGACTTGTATTGTACTTCTATATCATCACATACAATTTATTCTCTTGTGTTCACAAAAGGCAGCAATATCAAAAAGGGCAGGGTTTGTTTCCTACATGTTTTTGATTTTCAGTTCTTTTTCGTTTTGTCCTGGCCATAAATCATTCCGATAACTAAAATGCTGAAATCAAACCTACTATACTAAACTGTTTCAGTTAGTATGTAGAGTAAAAATGAGAACAAATTTGTTATTTCTGTTTCATAAAGATGTTAAAAATGTAACCGAATAAAAGATATTTTTACACCATCAGGTCTTTGAAAACACGATTCGGAGCCACAATGAAGAGAAAACTACAATTGTTCCAAATGTTGTACCTACTTCTTAATGCTTAATTGAGTTCATAAATAGTGCATCTCGATAGCGGTCGCATAGGTATAACACTGCATTATCTTTAATTCGTGTGAATTTATTGACATCATTTAAGACACAGGATACACAGATACATTAAAGTCGGATTCATACATTGACTTTCATCTTGAAATTGACAACGAAGGAGGATTGAAATCAAAACTTTTCGGAGATGACTTCAACATTCCGATTGTAATTTTCCTTTCATTTCTAGCAATATTACAGCTAATGTGCGTACGTAGTGTATATTTCTCAATTAATATGATACTTCTGAAGGTGCGTTTCCTGTTCAGATTTCTTTTTAAAAAGGGGGTAACTGCTGATTAGTAAGCCTTTCAATCAAATATCGGCAACAGAATACCGAAGCAAGAGGTTCTAGCGGAATCCAAAACTCGTGAATCCAGAGATTAGGCAAAAGCGCGGAAACAAACAACAACAAACTAGGACAAAAACAAAAAAGAACTTAATATAAAAAATCATGCAGCAAACAAACCAAATAGAAACAGACGGCACGAGAACCAAATAATTTTTGGAGTGTCAATAATACCACGGGCTGAACATAACCCTGACTAAGTAGTTTTTGTGACAGCAGTTTGGCTCTGATTAGAATGTCACTGTATAAATCACTTTCACGACATTATCGTATCAACTGTGAAATGTAGATACCATACCCCGGGTACGTAGATAAATTACTACTTAGAAAGAAAGGGAAAGTTCACAACTGGAAAGTTAAAATCATCACGTTTGTCTTAAAGTTTAGATTTCAATCGTCCATTGTTGTCTACGCTTAAGTATAAGTTTAAGCATGAAGCAAAAGTTTCTTTCGGAAAGGTTGACGTCTTCACTTCGTACTTTTTACGGTCGCCATCTCGAATTAATTAATTGTTATTGAATGTGTAACTCATGGATGATTAACGTTCTCTTTCCTATGTCTTAGTGCAATCTCTTATATGACTACTTACTTGGTATTTGCCGTGAATAAAACAACGGGTGCATATGTGGAGCAGGAACTGGTTACCCTTACGGAACACCGCAGTTCACCCCTGGGATTCGGGTAAGTCTAGTTTTAAGTTTCTGTGTTTTGTTACTTAATTGTTGATAGTCGTTGATAGTCGTCTTCGTTGTGTTGTCAATTCACGGTTCGATCTTGTTCCTTATAGTATGCCAGCATGGATGACGGTTTCGTATCTTCTATATTTTATTTATATAGATAATGCCGATCTATAACATTGTGAAACGTGACTTGCTACATTATTACTACACACTGTTTTGATTAATATGTAAAGTAAAAACTTTAGATAATTAATGTGTATTTTCTAATAAAAAAGTGATAGCTATTAAAAAGGAAGCATTTACACAGGTCTTTGAGAAAATAATTTTGACGTACAACTGGAAGTAAACTAATATCTATCGAAATTGTTTATCTAATTCTTAATGCTTAATCGAGTTCAAAAATAGTTTGTCTAGATAACAGATTACAATTATTACAGAACCTTGATTTTTAAATTACTAACTTTTTGACATCATTTAAGAAGAAATGACCTCGACGAAGATAGTTTAGTACTGTTATATCTGAAATTGGATTGGGCTTAATGCTACTGTCATCAGTATTTCAGCTATATCGTATCAGTCAGTTTTAGTTCCTGAGGAATCTGTAGTAACCGGAGGGAACAATCTTCCTTGGTAGCTAACTAATAAGCTTTATCACATACTGTTGCAAGTCGAGTGCGGTCTTTTTTTATTGTTTACGACAAACGATCACGAACTTTCATGGATTAAACAATGTGAAAAAAATTGTCAAAATAACAAACATCTAAAAGTTAGATATTTAAATTAATTCGACTTATTCCCGTGTTTAATTGAAAAAAAAAATTCATAACATCTTTGCCCTCGTTGCTCTGGTAATTTGTTGTCACATTCAACTCACAAACCTGAATATCTGATATTTAGAAAAGTCATCAGGATATTTTGTATTTCAATTATTTGTGCCATAGAAATGTACGGTTTGATATGATTGCCAGTGTTTGCTGTTACTTTTTTCAATAGTACAATCTGTACTTGTATTTGCAGGTGTTCTGTCGTGATAGGAAAATAGTTGCTCGTATAATTATCACCTTCACGAAATCAGTTCTTATTTCTGACGCCTTTGCAGTTCAATTCCACAAATCCCGCCATGATTTGATCATTAAGGCCATCAATATCTGTCAAAATGTGTTAATTTTTTTGTTTATTTCTTATGGATTTTTGTAAAGAAAGCTTGCGTATGACATTTACACGTCTCCATTTTGTGTTATGCTTATCTTACTTGGTTTTTATACAAATGAGCTCGGCCAATATTTTCTGTGAATTTATGAATTTATCTTCCATTAGTATGTCTACTTTCAATATCTGAGATAACTCGATATAATAAAACAAAAGGGAATTTAATAGATGAGTAATATTCAAATTTTGAAACCATTTTAAATCCCCTGATCCGATCGAAAAAAAAATATATATAAGACGTCTTTCAAAACAAAATGCGATGAGTGAAACGATTTGTGTACATGTTTAATTTTTGAGGGAACATAAAAAACAATACAGTTTGCAAACAATTTTACCCGTATTTATCTGATTCAGTGAAAAGAATGATGGCGAACATTTGTTTGTATCTGAATACATCCAAGCTAAAGTTCCATAATTATTTCCATAAAATGCAAAATGCGTTAGATCGATCTCATTTCATGAGTATCAGATGGGATTATATTGACAAAAAATGTAGCGTTATGGGAGGAATCTTCAATTTATTCATCATGTTTAAACTTTAAGATTCGAAATAATTCCACAGCACTTCAGCTAAGCCTTCAGTTTCAGTTCAGTTGAAGCCGCAGTGCCTGGAAGGTATTACCAACCAAAGGCTGGTAACGGGCAAACCTTATCACGTACGGATGAGAGTCCAATGCGGGTTTTCTACTGTTTACAAGAAGGGGTTGCGAACTTTCAATACTAACATACTATGAATAAGTTTTCAAGATAGTACGAAAAGTAAAGAAACTTCCTAAACTTTGACTTTTAAAATATTCAATTTGTGTCGTGTTAAATTGAAAAGAATATCCGTCATCTATGCCCTCGCTGCGTTGGTACTTTGTTTTCATATTTCACTAACGAAACTGAATGTCTGACATTTAAAAAGTCTAAAGGACATTTTGTATTTCAATTATTTACGTCATAAAAATGTAAGCACTGACCTTTTTGCAGTGCTTGCTTTTGCTTCAATCTGTTAATAGTACAGTCCTTACTGGAATTTATAAGTGTTCGGACGTTTACTAGAATGGCTTGTTCTTTTTATAACCACAATGTAACGAAACAAATCTGCTTGCATTAGAATTCCCATAATCTCTCTCCAGCACTGATGTATCATTTAGACTTTCAATATCGGTCTAAATTTGTTAAATGCTTTATTTGTTTTTTATCAATGTTTGTAAAGAAAGCTTTTGGCATTTTTGGCATCGTATGGCATACTAAATGTTGTGCGTGTTTAAGTTTCATGTTAACACGATGCTGTTTTGTGTAATTCTAATCTCACTTAGATAAAATACAAATGTACTCACTTAAAAATTTATGTTTATCTTTGATCAATGTTTCTATTCTAATTACATGGAGATAGTGGCGATATATTCAAATTTTGACAAGAATTTAAAAGTCCTCCCCAACAAATATGTATCCGATATGACGTCTTTCAAACACTTTGTTTGCGTGTTTAATTACGTCCTTGTTTGCTCCAGCCTTACTGTTTTCCTATTGTTCATTTTGTTTCCTCGCCTTTTTTTCGAAACCACTTGGTGGATTGAGTTCGCGACAAAGTAAAATGATACTAAATGCCACGTATTCGGCTAAGATATATAGAATAATGGACTTTTTGTTTTTGATACTGACTTTAGCACGGTGATATATCACCTGATATAT
>JAOXYH010773593.1:0-12445 GCA_028566455.1 Botula fusca | reverse complement strand
GGTAAGCTAAAAATTTTGAACCAAGCAGACTGCTTCAATTTTTTTGTAATAAAACGTAAAGATATATTTAAAGGTGACTATATGCTAGCACCGAAAGAACATTATGCCATAAAGTATTCTCCAACTATACTGTACTAAAATTATATTTTTAAAAAAATGTATATCAGCATTTATTTTCGCGAATTTTGATAAAAGCATTGTAATAAACAAGTGCTTTCGAAATCAATACATCAGCATACATTCTACAAAACGCGAATCGTGATATTGCTGTAAAAATATCCAGTTCGCCAAAATAATGTCCAGTTGTCATTATTCTGCATGCATTGTTATTATTGTAATTCATCTTATTTAACAGTTCTAAATTAAAGAGCAGGAGAGTTTAATGTCATCAAATTTAAAATTCCAATATAACCAGGTAAAATTGCTATTATGCTGTAAACGTATGGATTCTCACTACAAAGAGTCAAAACACCCGATTTATGTATATATGCATCTTAACACTATAGGGCAGCGAGTCGCCCCACTGGTAGCTTTAAGTCTACATGCTGCACGCGTCGCTGTAGCCTATGATCACTGCCATGCGAGTTCGTAACCCTAATAGTACAAAATATCGGTAACAGAATACCGAAGCAACTGGTTCAAGCACCAATCCAATGATGTAATGGACTTCGAACCGTATGAGAACAGGTTTGTCAATAAGGTCAGAGGTTCCCTTCAAGAAGCCCGGTCTCCTCCTCAAATAAAACCGACTGTCACGATATCGCTAAAATACTACCAGAGTGTCTTAGGCCCTATTCTTTTCATCAATCCATCTAACACTTTAAACCTTTATACACATATAAAACATACCTGATGACTTGTGACACACACCCAGTTGTACGTTTGTTCAGTTGCTACTGTAATCAACGATCTGGCAGCTATCAAATCGTTTCTTGCCTGCCTCAGCCACACCTTTGCCATATGCGGCTGAGGATTACGACGATATTCGAAGTGTGAAGAACTCTCATGATGTGCACCATAATACTGTCGTCGGGCTCGATAAGCAAAGTCATCTGGATCGAATGTAAAATTTGTCCGATGCCCAGAGGTACTGTTTCTTGATTTTTTAAAATAACTTTTCCATTGTTGTCTATACTGCTTCCAGCTTTGTCCATTTCTGCTCTTTTTTCTTTCATTAAATGTAGGTACCTTGTCAATATCAATTTGTCCAGACTGTAAACGCTTAGCAAAGTTGATTATGTGTTTTGTAACTTCATTATAGAAATCGGAGTTTTCGTTTTTATCCGGATGCCAACGAAGAAGTAATCTTCTGTAAACACGCTTAAAGTCATCCTCTCCAAGACGCCATGCATCAACAAGCGCTTCCTCTACGTCTTGGAAAACTTCCTCTAAATTGTCTTCTGTATATACTCTTTCTTCTTTATCCTTTTCAGTATTAACCCTTTCTCTTCCTGTGTAAGGCTCTACTTGTCGACACAAGTTCGTTTCGTCTTCTTGTGTGCCTGTTGAATCAGAGCGTACAATTTTGTAAAGTCGTGAAGATCGCACATTCTTTATATTGTCGTCGCCAGTGTCTATTTGGTACATAGGGAACTGTTCGTGGTCATCATCAGCCGATAAACATTTAATGACTTTAACGTATATGTACACTGCAGCCTTGCCTTGATCATCATCACCGTCGCATAGATTATCGAAAACTTCATAAACCGCATAATCACCAGGTGAAAATTTTGTCAAATCTTGAACCAAAAATCTCAAACACTCTTGTGGAACAGGTGATCCCAATGGTGGCACCCAAGACGTTTCAGATGGAATGTCTTCGGAATCGCCAATAAGGTCTATAAGCAAATTTTTCATTTCTTCTTGTGTGGAACTATAGTTTGAAACAATCGTTTGGACATGATCTTTCCTTGGTAGCTCGAGACATAATGTATGAACAATGGCAGCAACGTGGTGGTGATACTTCACCATCCATCTCGGCATTGCGGTATCGCAGTATGCTACAAACATTGAGTTTTCTGACTTCAAAAAGTGAATTTGTTTATCCTCGATGCTCGATTCCATATGTATCCCACCATTGACCAGAACAGTCTGCAAACGCTGAAGACTAACAACTTTAATAGATTTAAGCTCTGAAGTAATTTTTTGAATGTCTATATCTGCAACCTTATCTGATGTTGACTTTGAAAGCTGTAACATACAGTGAATGAAAACCTCGCCTGAAAGAAATATTTCAAGTTCATTAGCAATTGCCCATTTAATTCGGTTATCGGTATACACCAGCTCTTCTGTCACAATGTTGCTAAGTTTTGTCGGTTGCAGTCTATGCGGTAAAATAGACAAACATTTATCTACATCATATCCATCTTGTTTATATGAATTCATGCTGCATAAAAACTTAATTTGTGTTTGTTGTTTAAGTCTTCGCTTCCATATATCTTTGTCAGCATACACAAGTTCATTCGAAGGATACAGGCGCCCATCTTCACACAACAAATAACAGTAAGGTTCCGAAATTAATGGATCTTCAGTATTGTCGCTTAGCAATTTCAACATTCCGCGAACTGCCCTATCTGCATTGGATCTTTCTGTTATATCCAATACAGACTCCTTCACAACTGCTTGTATAGAAATAAGGACACGAAGATATTGATCTAGAGTTACTTCATCACAGGCGCCTAGCTTTCGGAACAAGTCATTAAACTCTCCATACTTTTCTGATCCAAGCATCAGATACGGTTCAATTTCTATTGACTTTTGCTCTTTCAAAACAACATTTTTTGCTCTGAGAAATATGTTTGCTTCGATTATATGTACTAATGGAATTTCCGTAAGTCTTTCCAAAAGATTTCCATCGTCTTTTTCCAGAAATTTGAGGAGATGTGTATATATTTTTTTCATGAGACCCTTGATAAACTCGAGACTTTCTTCTTTTAAATCTTTTTTGCTAAGAGAGTTGCATATGTCTTCGATATGCGTACCCAGATTGTTTGAAGTAGGCTCCTCATTGATTTGCAATGCTGTTTTCAAACTACGATCTTTTGGAACAGCATAAGCTGGCAAAATGGCATTGGTTGTCCACGCTATTATAAAGTTTGTTTTTGGAACCGATCCAGCAAAAGCAATCAGTTTATCGTGTACAAACTGTGTGTGAATGTCAGCATAATCTTTTGCTACAACAAACGGCATGATAAACCTTATATTTCTGATCTGACTCAGAAAATAGGTGTCATTCTTCAATTCCGAGTCGGAGAACAAATGACACACTAACTCCTCTGATTGTTGCGCTGATGTTATGGTGGGGCCCTGTTTTGCGATCATTTCTGCAAACGTGACGAATTTTTGTTGATCGACTTTCGTTTTGATGCCAGCGACCTCCATGAATTCTTTCCATTCTCTTTTGTCAAACGGGTGTGGTGGCAATTCAGATTGTTTACATAACTTCTCAAAGACACTGTTGTGCGGACTGAAAAAATCGCAGGCTCTTTTCAACTCCGTTTGTCCTGATTTTGGTATGAAGTGCAAGTTTTCCAATCTTTTAATCAGCTTGTTGTTTTCATATCTTAATAGTTTGTCTCTGACGAATTCTAAGTGACGAATATGAAATTCCCTAGGAAGATCATCAAAATTAGGTAGGACAAATGAAATGTAAAATTCCATTAACTGGTGTTCGTCACATTGACCAGGACATACTTGAAACCCCAATGCCTGATACATACTTCCCAGATTTTGGTTGTATTTTATCAAAATGGTATTTCTTTTGCCAGCCAATTCTGCTAGTCCTTGAAGAACAACACTCGTGTTTTCGATGTCTAGAACTAATACACTATCCGCTCCATCTACACTGACAATCCTATTGTGAATTGTTGTAAAAAATCGTAGCCATCTCATTTCTTGCCATTGGTATTGACTGATGTTACAGTCGAAGAACTGTAGTATGGCATTGCATTCGTTCTCTGACAGTACATGTTCGTTCACATGACTTGTGTGATATACTAAACTCCTAGCTAATTTTTCTGGATTGTTTTTTGATGCTACCATTTCCTGAACGTGGGCTGAATCTTTATTGAAGTAGCTGATACTAGGTAAATTCAGTTTCTTCAAAATGATTCCAATATATCTCTCATTTCCGAGCAATGTATTGAAACTTTCAACATCTACTATGGTGAAAGCAAGATTAAACGAAAGCAAAACGAGTTGCTGTTCGTACCATAACGCCGGGAAGAGGCGCCAGTTATCAAATGCTGGAAGTAATGATTCGAAATCATTTAGATACCTCCAAAAGCTCAACATCCATTGCCGGTTTGGTAGTGTTCTCTGTTGATCATCCCAATTAATCAATCCTGAATTCCTGTAGTCTGGTGAATCAATTGTTTTGTCTAACAAGGATATAAACATCGACAAATCAAGTGGAAGGAATAGTGATTTGAATTTATACAGCATATATACCAGCGATCTGTGAACAAATTGTTCTTTCGAAGCTGGTAATAAATCGCAAAAGTTTGATAGAATCATTCTGTCCTTTGGTGAGAAAAGAATAAGATATTCATCGTTATTCACAAGTAACGGTAGTTCCTCTAAATCGCTTTGTTTGAGGTTTTGATTTTGCAAACAGAACCGTATAATGCAAAGGTATCGGTGCATTGTTTTGAAACGTGTTCTGCTCAATGGCACACTGACTTCATCGATCATGCATTTATCTGTATAATCAGTGTTCCATGATCGCAAAAACGCCAATACAAGATCTGGGGAACATGTTTCTACGACTCTGCATGTTGATTCGACATGTTTTGTATTATCCGGGTCACTGTGGCTTAAATAGCATGCTGCTAATATGCTTTCGAATATCCATAGTGGGCTGCAAGTCAATTTCATGCCAAGTTCAACCAAAACCTTTCGTACAGTTTTCACATCTGGGTGCTCGGCATTGACTTTCCCTGTACTTCTTAAAGTTTTATATACATTTTGTTCTGATTCTTGACTGGTATAGGGATTTGGCGAATCTTTTGGTAAGTAATACGAGTCAAGGTCGTCAAAACAAGCTTTGAATGTGTGACCGCTTTCTTTTAAAGAAGTCCAGGTTATGGTAATGTCTGTTGGTATTTTCTCCCTGTAAGTACCATGATCGCTTGATCGTTCAGCTAGATAATTTCTATACTCCGCACAAACTGGAAATATTTCCAACTCCCTTTCCCAGATATTCCTGTACACATCGGCCGAAAACTCTTGCATTGTGACGTTCGAAAGTTTACTAAATTGAGGGAAACTGTCACAGAATATATCCAGATACGTAAAACTGTCCAAATCGCTTACGACATCTTGTAAAATGTATCCTGCTAACTCAATACAGCTAGAATAGGAAGGTGCCACAACTTCTTTAAATAAAAGCCTATTCCAAAGATATCGAATGTCCTCTTTGTGAGTGCCTCCAAAAATTTGACTTCTATTGGCGTATACCGAAAAATGTCCATTTATGTGGCAAGATAAACCAGTTTCAATTGGTAGTGGTAAAATACAAAACGCTTTACCACTTTTCTCTTTCAAATTTACTGTACAATTTCTGTAAACTGAAAACGCAGTGCCTCCTCTTGGTAGGAATCCTAATTCACCGTCAGTAGCAGCCTGTACAACAGATTGAGGAACGCTGTTTTTATCATAGAATCCAAATGTTTGGCATATCAGCCAAATATCAGTTTCTCCAACATTGTTCTCTATTTTTGCCGTATATCTAACTTCCTGAAAAGTAATTTCATCTATTGTTTTGCATTTTTCCTTGAGAAGAAGTGATTCATTTCTCATATGAGAAACATATTTCTCGTGCTTGTCTTTGTCTGGGTCAGATAGGGATAAGTTCACACTAAATGTCTCCGATAGCTCGTTATCGTTTTCTTGGATACATGATATACTGATCTTTTTTACGTTTGTTAGGAACAGGAGGCTATCTTCCATTTGTTCTCTCATCTGATGCAACAGATGGTTCATATCAGCCTTCAGGATGAAATAACTACTAATTTCTGATTTGAATTCGTCATTTTGTACACGTAGTGGAAGCCTGAACCAAGTACCCTCATTTGCTGGCAATATGTCTTGAAGATAACCACTATAAACATCACTGTATTCAACCTTTGATTCGAGTGTTTCTAGATTAACTCTCATCCCTGGAGCTTCATACGTAGCAAATGGCAAATAGTAACAATGAGGGTCGAATATGCAAAAGGTTCCTCCATTCGGAGTGTTTGGTCCACGAGTCAAAAAAGAAGGCGCATCAGTGAGATGATAAACTGCATTGAAACCCACACCAAACTGACCAGTTTTTGTTCTATCGTCCGTTTTGCTGCCCTCTCCAAGGTTTTGAATGCCCAAAATATCGGACGCCGAAAAACATGAGTCATTGAAAACGCACAGTGCAGGTCCTTGCAGTGTTTTACACTTTTTATCGAAGATATGCTTGGTTCCATGTTGTCGTAAATCATACACGAAGTGTATTTCACTTGCTCCCGCGTCATCTGCATTTTGTAAAAGTTCATTTAGTACAGAATGGTCTTTTGGATAGTCTTTTATTAGGCCTTTAAGTCTTGTTACAAGTTTTTCCTTTTGTCCGAATTTTAAAGCGTATCCAAATCGAGAAAGATGTAGACGACGTTTTGACATGATTCCGAGATTTTTCTTCATTTCTT
Organism: Botula fusca; assembly: GCA_028566455.1. Lineage (NCBI taxonomy): Eukaryota > Metazoa > Mollusca > Bivalvia > Mytilida > Modiolidae > Botula > Botula fusca. The sequence continues at coordinate 5,768 of JAOXYH010773593.1, read as the reverse complement.
CAGTAATTTCTCCGTGTACAATATACACATCCTTTGCGTTATATTGGAATTCTTCGTCTTCATAGCAAATGTCCTGGATACGTCGCATAATGCGATTATTGTCCGGGATGAAAATGTGCTTTCTGTCGTCATCTGACAGTTCAATTTTCTCTCTGCGTAGGCAATCTGAAAGATTTCTTAAAATATTCACAATGCCCAAAGTCATTTCCTGTGACATTGGTTGATTTCCAATGGCATTTTTATGCTGTTGTAATACTTGTAAAAATGTTTTTAATTTGAATGTTTGGCATATTCCCACTTTTCTCCATAATGCTTCGTATCTCGAAATGTTTCTTGGCATTTCATAGAGGAAAGGACTACAGTTTCCCAAAAGAGAAAGAGATACTTTACAAGGTTCAATCATTTCCATATTGAACCTTATGAACCTTTTTTCGAAACAGTTTTCCAAAAATTTAAATGCATCCTTATCATTTTTGGGATCTTTTAGTATCTTGTCAATCTGTTCATATAATCGTTCACATACATTCTCCAGTCCAGCTGGAGATGTCAGATTTGCATTTATGAGGACCTTCATTTGTTCCATGATGTCGGCGTTTTTTACTCTTTGAAAGCCAATTTTCCGTAACATCGTTTCCTCACAGGAGTAACAGGTGGAATCAAATACATACCCCACCGATCCTATCAGCGACTTATCTGAAGGTACGAATAACGATTCGGGAGGTAGAAAAGTTACAGATTTCTGTTTCCTAGGTCCTTTCCATGGAAGAGGCCATTTCTTGGGCTTAACCAAAGCAGGAAGGAAATGTAACACCTTCAATTCATGAACAACGTCCATATGATCGCCAAGGGCAGAGGTCAGATACTTCATAATCGCTTTTGATCGAGGTAAAGCATTTGTTCGTTCAACTGTCTGTACAGATTTTACCCGTTCAAGCAGCAGTTTGGAAGATATTACATCCACCATCATTCCTAATTCTTTCAGTATCTCTTTGTAATTGCTAAATTCCAAAATTGGAAATCTTTCATCCTTTTTTTCAAACATTGCGCTTACGTTTCCATCCTGCAAGACTAATTCTTCAGGTCTTCGAAGAATATCCGACGCTTCTACGGGAATACAGTAATTTGCTTTTACTAATTCATGAAGTTTGGGATCTTCTAATGCTTCTATGACAAGTTTGTTACGTTTTTCCTTTCTTTCAGGTTTCTGCCAGTAAATGTTATTAATGTTTGGGAAAAAATATTTTCTGAAAAAGGACATTTTACTGATGATCTGTCTGTCCAGTCTGTAGATATTTTCCGGGTCTGATTCCTTGAATGTTTTGTAAATGTCTACAGTCAAGTCCATAATAACACATTCACCTTGATACAAAGCAATCAAGGCGTCATAAGCTGTTTGACCATTATATCCTGATGCTCTAAAGTGAGGCTCCAGGAATAAAGACTGATTCAATGAACATACAGATGCCTCTTTACTATTCATTCTATAGAATAAATGTACGTCCGTTGTCAGAACACCATTATAGAAAGAGCTTACAAGACGATCAACATCCTCGTTTCCATTTGTTGAAGGTTTAGGCCACAAAGTCCAGTAGTTTGTCTGCATGATTGGATCGCGTGACCTGCTAGCAACTTCACACAGGAGATGCATATATGCACTTTGGATAATGTCCTGAAACATTGCTACATTCCACTCGCTTTTTTTGTTATCCGTGTTATCTGTGTTAAAACGAACAATATTGTGTCTAGATTGATCTACCATAAAACATCCATTAATATGTAGTGGTAAATTTGTCTTTATCTGGCTCAGTGGAAGAAAACAGAAAACATGTCCTCTGTTAAAAAATCCCTTTGGTAAGCGTCTTAGTTCCAAAAATGATATGAATTCCTCGATCCTTCTCTTGACTGGCACAGCAACAGCGCCGATAGGTAATGCACCGTACTTTTCTAACTCGGTCGCCAATTCCAGAGAATGAGTTCCCACTCCCCACGATACAATCCAAGAACATACAGCCTCTAGCGGGGAAATTTTAGGTAAAAGATTCTGAGCTGTCTTCGGAACTTTTATATGTACATCAATGACTTGTAACGGAAATTTCAATTCCGAAATCGTGTCTTCTTTCATTGAATGCTTTACTGTGCATAGATAGCCCTTTCTGTCTTGGTTATCGTCCTTGTGGCCTGATTTCCGAGTCCAGTCATGCTTTGCCGCATATTGGTAGCCCTTTGTGTCCCGGTTATCTTCCTTGTGGCCTGATTTCCTGTCATGCTTTACTCGACATTTATATCCCCTTTTCACTTGGTTATCTTCTTTTTCATGTGATTTCCAAGCCTTATATATTAATGTTTTGTCTTTGTCAGGATTGATACTATGGGGTGGCAAGTGAAACACTGATATTTCGGCTACATTTTGTGTAAACAATAGAAGATTTGCCGCATCTGCTACAAATTTTTGCAGGAGAGCTACAATATCCTTTTTTGTATATGGTTCGCATGGTTTTATCTCGCTCTTTTTTGCCTGTTTTTCTGTTCTTAGAGGAAAGCGAAACAAAGTGCCTTGGTAACCATCAGAAACACATCTTCCTACGTTGCATTCAAAAACGTTCCAGTAGGGTTTGAATTGATTTGGGAATGCTTTCAAATAGTCGTCTGTCAAAGAAATTAGAATACCAGGATCATTCTCGATAGCAACATCCCCAAGATGATGTAAATGAGGATCTAGTATCACTAATTTCGTACCACTTAAAATACTTGGAACATCTGTAATGTTGTATACCGAACAAAATCCCAATCCAAACTTTCCTATCTTTTCCGTGTCGGTAAGTTTTGTTTTTCCGCCAAGTTTTATGATGTTTTCGAAATCGCTTTCTTGAAAGATAGCATCGTTGTAGACCCACAGTGCTTGTCCTTGACATTCAGCCATGCCTTCGTCAAACAATCCATCTCTGCAATCGTAGTTTTCTCTTTCATCGTAGAGAATGCTTACTTTGGATGCCCCTGCATCGTCTGCATTTTGTACTACCTCTTTCAGAACAGCAAAGCCATCTTTATAACTGTCCAAAAGATTATTTATTCTCGTCGTTAGTGCTTCTTTCTGTCCCCATGCACGAAGTCCCACGGTATTTTGATTAAACATGAACCTCTTTTTAACAGATATAACCCCAAGCTTTGGTGCCATCTCACTGATTTCATGGTGGACATAAAAGACTTCGTCATCTTGATCTCTTCTGTGATTTCCAAGTAAGCCAACCATAATTGCCTTTGAGGTACTGCCAGTCCTATATGTACATTCTTTAGCAGGTTTGTAGTGAAGACTTGTATCACCACCTGATTCAATGGGAAGTAACAAATTTGCTCTAATTGCCTTTTCGGAATCCATTTCAATAATACTAGACAAAATGCTGATGGTAATTTTTCTGTCCCTTCTCACTATATCGGGGCTTAAAGACTTCTTTTTTACACACATGTACTTTTCGCTCAAACGCTTAAGTAACGTTTCCAAAAGATCAAAGTCAACACATGGTTTAACTCCTAACATTTTAAATGTATCAGTGTGCACTTTCATGTCGTTGGCAAGTTCATATAGATATGGTTCCAAGTGAATATTGACATTCAGTTCTTGTACTGTACAATGGACAGACTTGAAGCCATGTTTGTCAGTTGGTATACAGTTTAAACTAACAAGTTTCTCGACAATATTCGACTTTAATTCATTCTTCTCTCTTAATTCATCAATGTATTTCCAAATTTCCTTAGTCATAAATAGATACTCCGAATTTTGATTCCTTTCATATGCTTTTACTACATTCTCATAATGGCTGATAACAAGATCTATCAATGGAGCATTTGACCATCCATAGTAATTTGCCACATGGTCTACAGTGTTCTCAATCATCATCAAGGGTGCAACTGAACCGACCAAATTCTGAAATTCAATACTCTTAACTTCCTCAGGGGAATACAATCGTTTTTGTTTCTGATTAGACCAACAAAGATTTTTGGGATACACCTTGGGTTTTGCAGCACAACATGGAACCCATTTGAAATCTTTGATCCTACTGAAGACATCCTGTCGGTCTGTTTTTCGAAGGCATGTTACAAGAGCTTTTCCCTTTATGATACTTTCTTCATGAGATAAATAATTCTCATGTAAACGCTTTGCTACTTTTATCAGGTCTTGGTCTGCAATGTTCTCTTCGTTTTTGATGCCCAGACCTTCGAGAAATGATGGCTTAAATCGATACTTTACAATAAAATTCTGATCCGGAAATACCTCCTTATCATCCAGAAAAAGGTCACGTATCAATCTGGATGATCGATGGTAAAGATTCTTGACTAGAGCACGTCTACCATTTCCAGAAAGCATAAAAATAATATTTTTAGCCCTGGGTAAAGTGCATTCTAAGAGTTTTGGTCTGTCCTGTAAATGCCTCATCAATAGTACTTTGTCATCCACAGAATATTGGGAAGAATCTAACAGCATGTGATCAATTGTCTTTGAAATGCATTCTTCCTCACCAATTTCAGTACCTCCAAGTTTTTTCACCAGGGATGACTGTACAGGTAGCAAATATGTTTCTGGATACCGAAAGTTTGGAAATTCAAAGTGTGCGAGTACAACACCGTTTTCTTTCAGTGATGACATCTCTCCAACATTATCTGTATTTCTGAAAATTCGTAACAACCTAATAAGGCAATATGCTTCCTTTGAAATGTCATGCAGATGATCACTGAGGTAACGGAACAAACTGTCACGCTCTAAATCATTACATTTTGAGTTAATTACAGATGCAATGTCTTCTTTTTGTCTTCTTTCCATTGACTTTTTGAAACAGTTCAGTACATTAGCAGGTATTGGTCGCTTGATATATTTTCCAATTACGTGATTGGTATAGCCGAATCCACTCAAATCGTTCGGCGTAAATACATGAGTACCTAATAACTGTAGAACCTTCGGTAACGGATTTGTCAAAACTGTGTATTTGCCATCCTGAGATATCATGTAATTTCCTGCTAGGGGTAGAAATGCAAGTTTTGTTGACTTCTCTGCCATGCCATGCTTACTTCTCTGTTCTTTCGAGCTACTTCTGTTTACAGGTATCAAAGAAACGGTGTGAAACATATGAAGATCGTCAAAATCTCTCGACTCAATTTCTTTCCACACATTGTTGATCCAATTAATTCCTAAAGAGTCGGTTTTTGCCACTAACCAGCCCTTTTCATTCTTGTTGCAGTTTATTTCTAGTGTCTGCTGTAAGAGACCTGGCAAATGTTCTTTTGTCAAGTTCTTCGTCTGGAACATTCCTGAAAATTCAAAGCAAAAGTCCTAGTAAATATTTTCATTTTTGTCCCATATATACATATTTTTCTGGAATGCAATTTGTTTTATTTCCCGGAACCCAGATTTAAGAATAGTTGTAAATTGATGCTTAATTAGAGCCGATGACCAGTTTAATGTTCCGACACAAAAAAAAAACTACAGGCTCACATAAACCTTTTATCGCACACATGCCTTACATATGCACATGTTGGATACAATAACACAAACAAATTACGTACAAATTGAGATTTATTTATGTTCAATTGTCGGAACAGTAAAAATCAACAAAATATCAAAAGCTTATAGAACCGTTATCAATTATTAATTAAGGTCCTGTATTTCGTTTGATTATTATTATTAAGGTCTTTCCCCATACCAGGGAAAGACCTTTCTGTGTTTCGTTTCATTATTATTATTATTATTATTATTATTCTCCCTTCTTTTCCGCCCG
>JAOXYH010773482.1:0-12447 GCA_028566455.1 Botula fusca | reverse complement strand
TCCGGTTGGTTAATAAATGTATTAAGAAATGGGTGCTTTTATAATGCCCTGTTACATATTATCGGTCTGTCATAATGGCCCTCTGCTGCAGAGGGCCATTATGACAGACCTTGAACATATAACAGAGCCATTATAAAAAAAACACCCATTAATTAATACTATAACCTTAACACATTAACGCGTAATATGCAGTAAAAACCCATAAAAAGCTCATACTAACACATACTAGCACTAACACACATTTCAAACATTTACAGGTCTTTTCACATGTCTGGAACCCCGTACAGATGACTAACGGTCTTCAAGAAGTGGAGGTTGTTATGTAGTTTCCTTCATACAATTGTACTTGGACCAGGCATCCTCTAGACGTTGTTGCAAGATTGTAGACCGTATATGAAATACAAGTTGAATTGGACTGTTGTAGTCGTTCTTGCTATCACAACAGCAACACTGGAAATTACAAGTAACATATACACATACGAAAACTCTCATCAGAACTACCTTCAAAAATATTCATCCACAACCATTATTTAACTCTTCCTTGTGTTCAAATATAAAATCCTTCCAGCTACTAGATGCATATTATCTAACTGTGTAAATGTGGAGTCAGAACCATCATTGTTATTAGACAATTTCTGAAAAATAAACCAACTATAGGAGGAATTTCACTGACTTCAAATCAATGGACTTATCTACAGTCAAGAAAGCAACACATTTCAAGAGCAATATACGAAATCAGTTACCAATGACCATTGTTTCTCATTTAAAGAACCTACACCAAATTTCTTGTCAATGAACTATGTTTCTTATTTAAAGAATGGCTCGGATCCGCAATCGCCATTCCGGGGATTATTCCGTGCGCGCTCAGGAAATTATTTATCAAACCGTACTTCCGAGGAGTTTAAACGGCATGGCTCAGTGAAGAAAATCAATAAACTTTACCTGAGGCTTGATAATTTGTACAGGTAAATTTGAAGAACCGTGACATTTGAATAATAATAGCTGTCACGTGTATCAGTATTTAGAATATAAAAAAACGAACAATATGACAAAATAAAATGATGGATATAGCGGAAAATATTGCAGCGCCCGTACTATCTGTCAAAGGAAAAATAACAAAAACAATATCCGAAAATAAGTCAAAATAAATACAGATCCAACAAAATGTGGATTTAAAAAACAAATGCACAGAAAAATCGATCTTCCCTTACAACGGATTGAATAAACACAAAGCAAAGAATCATGTTTTGTCAATGTACATGTATTTGATACCTTGAACGCATTTGGAAAACGTTTTGTTTCACCGGACACTCTAAATCAGAATTTGAGGTTGAAATGGGCAGATACATCTTAAACCAACCACTTTTTCACACGTGCACACACAAAATAAATAAAATAAAGATAGTAATATTTTTTTTTACATCTATGCACCATTAAAAAATATTCTGACAAAAAACAAGGAGAAAGAGATAAAAATACATGTACATCGACCTCTTGAAAATTAAATGGCACTGACCAATGTATAATTTCATTCATGAAGTATAGAAATTAAAAAAATACTTTGTTTTTACAGGAATGGGACGCAAGTACTGCTGTGTGCCAGGATGCTCAAACACTTCAGCAACAATAAAACCTGATGGCACCAAAGTTATTTTACGTAGACTTCCCATGGCAGAGAGCAAAGCACACATTAAGCAACAGTGGATACGCAGATTACGCAATGTAAGAGCAAACCTTATTGTAAATGACAATACTCGAGTCTGTTCTGAACATTTTGAGGGTGAATTTACAGACACTTCAGTGCCAACAGTGTTTCCATCAAAACCGAAAGCACCACCAAAACAACGTAGGCCCCTGGTACGTCATCCAATAGAAAATGAAAACATGTATGAAGGATTGAATGTCTTGTATGATATTTCTACTGTGGATTCAGAGAAGGCAACCAACCAGCCTACTGATGTACATGTAATTAGTAAATCTGAACCAAAATACAAAGCCGTGGAAACAAATACAAGTCCAGTAAAGACTGGTGATGCAAGCGTCCAGTTTGACATGCCCATACCAAAACTTGTAGATGCAAGTGTACAGACTAATTTTCCATATATGATACCCGAGGACCTCAGTGGTGATGATGATAAAACCAGGTTTTACACAGGTTTTGTGTCTTTTGCAATGTTTTGGCATTACTTTTTGACTCTGAAGAAACATGGAGCAGACAAGTTACACTACTGGGAAGGAGACAAGAGATCTGCTGGTGCAGAGAAACTTTATCACCAGTCTGATGTAATGAAACCAGGCCGCAAGAGAACTTTACGTCCTGAAGATGAATTTCTTCTCGTATGTATGAGACTTAGGTTAGGTTTGCTGCAGGAACACCTTGCTGATATTTTTCATGTCTCCAAAACAACAGTTTCGCGCATAATTAACACTTGGGTAAATTTTTTGTATGATCATGCAAAATCATTAGTACCATGGCCTTCAAGAGAGCAGATATTGTGCAATTTACCAAACAGTTTTATTGATTATAAAAACTGCCGAGTTGTTATTGACTGCACAGAAATCTTTACAGAGAAACCATCATCTCTGACTTCACAGTGGCTGACATGGTCAGAGTATAAACATTCAAATACATTTAAATTACTAATTGGAGTTGCACCTAATGGACTTGTAACTTTTGTTTCTCGTCTCTGGTGTGGAAATGCATCTGATCGACATATTGTTGAAAAAGATGGACTTCTGCCAAAACTGGTTCCAGGTGATATGATAATGGCAGATAAAGGGTTTACTATTGAAGACTTGCTACCAGTAGATGTTGAACTCAATATGCCACCAAGAATTCCAGGATATAGACAAATGACAACAAATGAGTTTTACCAGACACAAGGAATCGCATCTGCTAGAATTGTTGTTGAAATGAAAATGGAACAGTTTAAAAATTACCGAATACTTGGAGGGACTTTGCCTCTTTCAGAAGCTCATTTATCTGAACAGATGGCCTTCTTATGTGTAGCATGGACAAATCTCCTTCCACCATTAATGAAATAAAATCTTTAAGTGCATTTTACGTCTTACCAAATTATTATTGTTATACATGTATATTTCCAGAGCAGTTGATTGCACTCAAAGAGTTATGTAATAGTTTCTGTACACGTCAACTCACAGTGCTAATTGAGACGACACATCAACCTCACACAAAAAATAAATAGATTGTGACCTAGTTTTTGACCAAACTTAAGACAGAAGAAGGTCACATATACATTGTACAATGTCAAAATGAATGTCATTGAATGTATAGTGTTCATAATAACGAGTCTTTTGATAAGTCACAACACTATGTCTGAAGAAAGAATTTTGATACAAATGTAACTGCCAATCATTTTTCACAATACATGTACATGTATATCTTAAAATTTTTCAAGGATGGATGAATGATTGTTGGTTTAAGGTCAAAAGAGTAATAATACTTCAGCTATATCATAAGGAGTACAAGTTATATATTCAATTAGATGTATTGATGCCTCTTTATAGAGCTTAGGCCAAACTTCAAAATATGTTTGTTTCCCATTCCCGACCCATATTTTTCAGACTCAGTCGGTTGGCTACTTTTTTTTTAAGTAGACGCCATGCTTTCATAAATATATTACATGACGCGATGAACTCCGAAAAGATAGAAAAATACCCAAGTTTCGATTGACTATGTATATTCTATTATGTGATGAGTAAGGGAAATAACTCAATGTGGAAACTAAATTCTGATTGCACCGAAGAATTTCCATGTTTAAAAAAACAACCAAAAAAGACGATAGCAAAATACCGAAAAAAAGTTTAGGGTCGCAGCGTTTTTGCACAGTCGGTTGGGTATGGGAAACAAACCTAATTTTATTTTTGGCCTTACTAGAAAAACACACCGAGCTGAATTTTTATAGCGCTAGCACACTGAAGCAAAAGTATGATCTGCAGGAAGACATCAATTTAAATTTCAGTTTCTTTATTAATTCAAGACCCCGTGCCCTAGGCCTCCGGGGTATGTGCATATAAACAATTACAATGAACAATAAATGAAATACATAATGGTATGCAAACAACAACAAAAAATCACAAAATTAGATAAACCAAGTATGTACAATGTAGTTAATGTAATATGGGAGGCAGCAATTTAAAAATTATCTTGTCACTGATACATGTATAATAATTTCACAGAATTTAGCCAACCTGAGAAGAATTGATCTGTCATCTGTATTAAAAAGGGAAGACATTTTGTCAATATTGGATCTTTTAAGATAAAAATGGGGTAAAAGTTTATTCCTCTCTGAAGAGAAAAATTTACATTCAAAGATCTATGGAACTCATCCCTCAGCTGTTCTGAAGTACATAAATCACATATTCTATCATCACGATTAACTCCCCAGAAACGACCCCTAATAATGACAAAATGCTCTCCACAAGTCAGCAGGTAGCAAAGAAAAATACTGTTCTAATTCATGTTGGGTTTTAAATTTACGGTAGTTGATACACTTTGGAGATTCAAAAATATCATTAGACCATGTCTGTTTGTATTGATCATAAAGCCTTAATTTAACTATTTTCGAAAATAGAGTAGAATGTGACACACTTTGAGATATCCAGTATTCTGACAAACCATATTCATTCAATATTTTCTCTAAATAACATAACCATTTGGAATGAAAATTTCCTGCAATATGCAGCTTATAAAACAGATTATACAAAACAGAGCAAATTTTATCTTTTTCCCAACAAATTGTTCTTTTCCAAAAACCAATCATTCTGGCCTTTGTAAATAAATCAGCATGGTATCGCACATATGTATAATCTATGACCTCAAGTGCTCGTACAAAATGTAGTCCCCAAGAAAAAATCATTAACACTGTTCAGGCCACATTATTTGTTCATTAGTACATTTGTAGATTCTCATCCACCATTCACCAAGAAAGTATGGGGGTGGGAGGATTATATATTTTTTAAATTGTTTATACTTTAGAATCAAAGTGAATTAAAATGAACTGATCCGAGTTCTCCTGATTTCCTATGCAAATCAGACGGCAAAAAATCAAATTTGTTCTGTTGAAAACATGTGCAATGCAAGAATTTGAAAATTTAAAAGAAAAACAAGGAGGGAACAAGAATCTGAGAATCTATGTATTACCTTGATATGTACAATACATGGAGCTTGCATCAGAAAGTTGGTATTGCACTTTGCATGCCCAGATGACTACAAAAGAACAGACAACTATGTGACCATTATGCCCCCACTTTTTAAAGTGTGGTCATACATGTACCTAGGCCTAAAAAAAGTTGTTTGGTTCAGGTAACCCTACCCTACCTACACCTATTTTTAGGGCATACCCTAATTTTTTATAAGCATTCTTTGACAAGCACTGATGAAGTCAAAATATCTGCCTTATACAACCCATGTAAAAAAAATTGAAAAATAATAATAATAAAAAATAACCCTACCTTAATTTTTTAGCATGTTACACGAACCAAACATTTTTTTTTCTAGGACCTATATTGCATATACATTCGTATAGTTAAATGCTTACATGTTCTACATGTAAGTGTTTTTGAACAAGCACTGTGTTCACCGTGCTCAAACTTTAAAGAAGTTTAAGACCTCGTTTCACTCTACTAGAAAAAATTTCTGGAACCATTCCATACAAGTAAAATTTCTTTAAAATGGGACACATTTTTTCATTCCAAAGTGAATTATTAAATTGAATCCTTTCACTAGTAATACCTTTTTTAGTCCAAACTACAAAATCTGCCCACTGCATCTCACAAATTGCCATCTGTCCTTGTACTTGATACATGTAGTTGTGAGTATTGTTAAGTTTTAACGAATCTCCTTCCAATTTACAAAAGAATGAGGAATCCTTTGCACATTCTTGTGGTGTCAAATTTCTCCAAGGTTTCACACCCTTTTTGTCTGAACCATACGGGCATTTCACTTCAACGACACCAGTACCACAGTTGCTGCAAGTTACTTGACTGTCAATGCTAGCCCCAAGGAACGGATACTTGGGATTGACCACTAAACCTCTGTCCTCAAGTTCAACACTGCCCCCACAAAACTTCATGTGACTCTTTCTGTATTCTTTCAATGCCTGCCTTTCATATTTCTTACCATGGTTTATGCTTTTTACTCCTACTGGCTGCATACGATACCCTCTAAGAGAAAACACCAAATTATCTGGTTCAGGTTTGACCCTTTTGCACACAGATCCCATATTTGAGGCAGTAATTAGAACTCTCCTGGCCTCAATCCAGTTACTATTGATTGCCTGACCTCTGGTACCCTCTTCCAAATTGTCACAGATGGCTTGTGTTATACCTGCATGTAAATTGTCCACAAAATTTGAAAAGAACAACTGACAGTCTTCAGAAGAAAGATTGACAAAGTCAGCAAACATAAAATTGGGTGTAAAAACATTCAGGAATGATGAGATGTCTGCGGATTCCGATTTCAATGTTTTATACAAAACGCAACCTGGGTTTACAATGTCAAGTCCCTCAAGCAAGTCACTTAAAAAACATCTGAGTCTTTGCATGCTGCAGCCTGAAACGTATCAGGATATGGTCGAACCTTGTCTATCGCACTAGTACTGTGTGTGTCCGAGTTTGATGGATTATTGAATCTGACTTCACTCACACGTTTAGGGCTTGGTTTCCTTGAAACTGGTCTTGGTTTATCCCAAGTACATTCCTGAGATGTGCATGCATTCTTCATTCTAACCAAGGAAAACAATAAACCACCTACATGTGCACAAAGGCCTGCCTCTCCAGCCTTACAGTCACAATATGCAGACAAAATATGGCCTGTTGTTTTAACAATACACACATGTAAACTGTACATGGTAGACGTTTGTCCAGTGTTTCCGACATGAACCACATTTCTCATTGATGGCTTGCAATTTGCTTTTATATAGCATACGTCTGAAATCTCTGAAACAGAGTGGTATTTGATGTTCTTCAAAAAATTTTCAGAGCAAAATTTGCGGGCTTTCTTCAGGTGTCTTTGGAATCGTGCACGTTTTCCCGACATAGGATTTTTTTGATACAAATAATAATTCTCGATGTCCTTCTCATAAATTTCTGGCAAATTATCATGTGAGACAGTAGACCATATTGAGTCATCCAGTTTTGCAAATTCTGTTCTTTGATCCTCGTGTTCAACCTGATCTGCATCACTGAAACTGGATTCTGAATCTAACATGTTTTGATGAGCACGGAAAACACGCTTTACCAGCACGTCCTTGGAACCACTTCTTTTTAAACCATGATTTTCCAGCCAACTCTTAAGTTTTTTCACTGTCCATTTCTTGAGTTCTTCTATACTAGGTGATGAATCTTCATCTCCTGAAGGGTTTGAGGTCTCTGATTCCATATCACTAAAATACAATGGAAAAAAAATGATAACTACATGTACCATTTAAAAATGTACTAAGAACGAGATGTAGTACAACTCAAGTTCTCTAATTCATGTACATATTTTTATTTAAATTAAAGTTTTCTTAAATGTACAATTATTTTTATTCCTGGATTGATCCAGTTTTTGAAAAATGTGTTGAGTCTTCCATGGAATACATATGTCACCTGCTCCCAAGTACACACTGAGGCACAGTTAAAAAAAAGATTTGAACTTGAAGTCAAAGGTCAAGGTCATATGTGGGTCATGATAGTACGCAACACATCGATATACCCACATGCCAAACATAAGCCTAGGTGAAAGGTAAAACAAAATTATGGTCTGGACACGCTTACATTATAAAAAAAATGTACAATTTGACCTTGAGGTCAATAGTCAAGGTCATACATGGGTCATGATGGTACGCAACACATCGTCTTAGGGTGATATACCCATATGCCAAATATCATAAGCCTATGTGAAAAGATAAAAAAGCTCTGGCCCAGACAAGCTTACATGTACTTGCCCCCCACTGTATATGAAAAATTCTAAGTTCTCTGCAAAAAGGAATTGGATGTCCGATGGATGTGAAAACGCATCCCACGATATATCATACCTTGAAGCTTCAAGCAAAATATCAGGAACCTGTGATTTATATTTGTTCAGAAAAATGTTATGAAAATTTTATGTGTTACAGACCGACAGACACAGGTATACTCCTAATCCTATGGAGCGGGGGTATAAAAATACTTTTCTACATACAGTACATGTACCCACGTCGACAACAGCAAAGAATTTTTAAGATTAGCCTTATCTTTTCAGTATACATGTACATTTATATCTGTGATAGTTTTCACAACATTTTAAATGGGGTTATTAAGCACATTAAGATCATGCTTTGTGTTTGTGCTTTATGAAAAACCCTTTCTCCATGATTGTTTGTTTCAGGTTGTTGTTGAATGAAATTTATCACATTATATTTCCCTGAACTTACATGTTTTGTATATAGGCCATGGCCAGAAATTTCTAGAAGAGTGGGCTTTGGATGGCAGTTATTTTGGTAAACATTTCTTAATTCAAAGTGATTTACCCATTTGAAGCTTGTTTATACAGTGTTTAGCCGATACTTTCTGCAAGGGGTGGGGGTGATGGGTAATGAACACGCAATGTACTGTACATGTGTGTACATGTGTAGTCGCACCCTATTATTATTTTTGTTGTTGTCCTGTTCAAGGTCTTTTGCCATTTCATTTATAAATGTTGATCTTCAGGATTCTGTTTTCTGATCATGCATTGACACTGCCATTGGGATGAAAGGTTCAGATACTGCATATCCTCTGCAGGTAACTTGAAACACCTGTCTCTCTGCTGGCAGTACCTTTTTCATTTTGTACACGATTTTCTGATTAGAGCTTTTCGGTCTGTCTCAATAAAATCAATGTCTCATTCCTGTGCATATTTTCTGTGTTAATAACAAATCATACTTCGACCCGTTGATGTGCATCCATATATTAATGAAAATAATCCCGACAAAAAAGAGAATTAGCCGCAGACCAAACTTGAAATTATAAATCATGAACTTGAGTAGCTGTAAAAATCCACAGTCGTTTCACAACACGTGCCTATAACTTACCTGGTTTTTCAAGCTTAAAATAATTGTTGATAGATAACAGCTTTTAAAGAAATATCTTGTCTAATCGATGAGTTTTCTGAAATATTCGTGGTGTAATGTGTACTGACGCTAACTGATGAACTCCCCGGAAGTGAAGATTGTGTACAAACTAAAACCCGGAACGTATGCGAAAAAATATCCGAGATCGCGATTGCGGAACCGAGCCATTGATGAAACCTTGTGTCTCACTGTTTCTATGATTTATGAAAATAACATTTATTTGCAGGAAGGAACAATATCCATGTGGGGTCAGGACCTTAAACCCCAGAGGTCATTTAAAACACAAACAGATTCATGTAAAACCAGAGATCTATGGGTCACAGATTTTGTCATTTTACAGAATATCAACAAAATTGCTCTTGCCTTCACTAGTAAAGAAATAGGTAAGTTACTTTGTGTAAAATATGAAATTTGTGGATAAAAGGGGTTAAATGTCACATTTAGTATTGTGGATTCATTATTACATATAATCCCAATTTTGTGGATATCCTTGGACCTGGCACACCACCAGTTTAAAGAATCAATTAAACTGTTAATTATGAGTTGTATTTGTTACTAAGAAAAAGAAAAACAATGAGATTAAGTTTCCTTGAAAACTCCAGTTATCCCCTGTTACTAAGAAAAAGAAAAATACTGAAATTAAGTTTCCTTGGAAACTCTAGTTATCCACTTGGAATATTGTTGTAAAGGGACCGTCCGTCTATGCATGTGTGCGTCCGTCCATGCATATTACACTTTTGGACACTGTACTGATGGTGTTTTTCAGTGGATCTTTACTAAACTTTGCATAGGTATAAACTATGAAGAGAGCAGAAAGCCTATTGATTTTCTAGGTCACATGTCAAAGGTCAAGATCACACCATCATTTCACAGATTTGGCAATATGTAAAACTTATGGACACAATGCAGCTTGTGTTTTCCGGTTGATCTGTACCAAAATGTGCACAGGTCTTTAAAACTATGTAGAGAGCCAAAAGCCTGTTGATTTTCAAGGACACAGTGCATACACTGAATTCAGCTAATTTCAATTTTGTTGGATTGTTAGGGGATGCTCCTCTTTGCAGTGCTCTTGTTTTTCTTGAACCACAAAATTGATGTTCACAAAAATAAATGATTCCACTGTAATTTATAGCAAAATCATGATACTTAACTCACAGCAGTATGTGACAAGGTTTGTCAGTTATTTTTTTGAAGAATGGCCATTCAGTACAAGCAGGCCAGCTTCCTCCACTCATAAACTAGTTGCCAAGGTTTTAAAGATTCCCAAAGCTGTCAAATCCCAAAGATTTGTGTTCTCCATTGAACTAACCAACAGACAATCAAATCAGGAAAAATGTAATGAAGAAACACTATAAAGACCAGAAATGAGTGAAACTGTAATGCAATGCTAATAGATCATTAAATAAGGGGAAATGTTATTTAAGAAACATTACACAAATGAAATGTGCATTTTTTATACCATTAAAACCTTTTCAATTGATTATTTTTTTTTCTGTTTGCCAACAAATCATCTGGCGACAGTTTCACAAAGCACTCATAAGACTTTGACTTTGACTGCACATAAAGCCTTAACAATCCTATGGGACTTCGGTGCATTTAAGTCTTGCATAAACTTTGTAAAACGGTCACCAGAACACTAAATCATGAACATCCTAATACTAGAGATGTATGAAGAGTCTGTTGTTTCTTTCATTTTTGTGCTATATCTTATTAAGAAGAAGGCAAACAGATAATTTTCACGTTAGGAGAAGGCACAACCACAGGCACTTGAGGCAGAGAAAGCTAACCACTCCCCTCTTTTTCTCATTGTTTGTGTCCAGATATCGCTTCAATCGTACTCACCCTAAATACAGTACAGTTGAAGTGATATCTGGACTTACCATTTGAATGGAGGAAAATAAGATGAAATTAAAGAAAAGATATATGAATTATTTATTATACAAATAATGAAAAAAAGAAGTGGCATTCCTTGCCCAAAGCACTGATGGGCAAAACACAGTTTAGTATAAACCATGACATGTATTATCTGTATTCTACTGTATGTCTCTTTTGTTTGCAGCAATATATGATATGAGTACAAAGTTAGAGTTTAGTCCACAGTATAAAATACAGAATTTACACCACACACCATTAAGTCTGGATTACTGGTGAGTACAAAATTTATGAAACAAAGGAGGGAGTCTAATATTTTAATGAAGGATTAATGTATTCAGAAAAATGGCAATTTTACATTTAAAGTGATTATCCAAGGCCAAAATAAACACCCGTAACAGTAGAAGGAGTGAAAATCAGAAGATATTGATACACTGAGGGAGATTTAGACCTCTTGTGCAGGAGACTGATTGGATGACAAAGATATCTGAATTTTCAAAAATAAAAAGGGGGAGGGTGTCTCCTATTGTAACGAAGGAGAACTGATGTTAATGCATACTTAATTTGTATTCTTTTAATACAGAATACTGTTAATTTTCAGTTTTTTAAATGTGAAATTTTAGCATTATGGTTACTTAAAATGATAGCAAGCTTTGTCTAGCTTTGTTTATCTGAGGTTCAATCTTATGTTTATTTATCAAGTTTTTATCTTTACAGCATTATCTGATTATTTTTTCCGTGAACAAAACAATGCGAAATGATTCAATCATAAAGCTGCCGAGTCAGTTTTAACAGGAAAGAAAGTTTTCCACTGATCAACAGATTTTCCATGATTTTGTTCAATTATAGAAAAATAAAATGCGTCAGAATTGATCCAGTTAAAAAAATGCAAGGTTGGAGATTTTTCACCCTTTTTGTCCATTTTTGGTCATTTTCTACTTCCATCTCTGATTTAAGATTAATGTGTAATGCTATTTTACAGCCATTACTGATTATGAAGTTTTCAATTGATAAACACAATGGAATGATCAAAAGCAGTTGAGTCAGGCCTGGGTGGCCGATTAGGTAGTTATAGTTTACCTGTATAATCAATGTAGCCTATCACCTCTGGGTTGTGAGTTCGTGCCTCGCTTTGTAAAGAACAAAAAAGAGTGCACTTGACTTGCAACCAGATGTGATAAGGTTTGTCAGTTACCTGCCTAAGGTCTGCCGTTCCCTCTGGGTAAGCTGGCTTTCTCCGCCACTAAAACTGACCATGCACCATGATATAGCTGAAATACTGCTGAAAGTGGCATTAAACCCAGTTAATCAATCAATCAATCAATCAGAAGCAGTTGATTTTTCACAAGAGTAAATTACTGATCCATCACATAAGAACATGTTTCTACTGTAAATTCAGAAAATATTGCGATGTTTTTATTATTGCGAATAATGCGACAGGACGTTAATCGCATTAATAAGAACTCGCATTTTGAATTTT
>JAOXYH010773372.1:0-12451 GCA_028566455.1 Botula fusca | reverse complement strand
ATCAGCTGTTTCCAATATTTGTGATGAATGAATGGCATTATGACGTCATTGTAATGAGGGCCCAATTTACGTAAGTGCTCGGTCCCATTCCTGGCGTCTGCTCAAACAGATAACATCTACATGCACACGGAAGAAATTATATCACACCAAAATATTGATGTTTTCTTCTTGGGTTGAAATATTATTATTGATGTTATGGTGTTGTGTTCTGTAATGTTTTTGATCATTTAAAGGTATAAACAGATTTAATCAGTTATATCAATTTATGGGTCAAATATGATGACTGTAATACTGTCAACGTATTATTTGAATTTAAATTGATGTTTTTCTGCATTCTTTTATGTTATTTTTTCTGTATTTTTACATTAATTTAAAGTGTTTATCAAAAACTTCGAGAAAAAAATTGTTTATAAAAGTTTGATTAAAAACATTGATTGAAATAAAAAATCTTATTAAAAATAAACATCACGTGTAACTGCAGTTAGAGACGTGTTTTTGTAAATAAAAAATAACATGGAAATTTTGTGTCTAAATCGCTTCTGTATTGAAAGCCAAAATATTTTTGGCTCTTTTTTTGACAGTATTTGTCCCCTAATTAGCAAATCAAGCGTCTGGCTTAAGAAAGGGTAAAAAGAAGTAACGGGACCAATGCAGCAGTCCTCGAATCAATACAATGGCCAATACAGAATAAGCAAGTTATTAACACTATATTACTGCATCTCATCTACTGCCTGGGATAGAAACTACACATTCTAGATGTGATTTGATGCTACGCTAAAGTTATCCGTATATAATGTATATATACTGTATTATTACTTTATTATTAGTAAGTTAATGCCACTGCTGGGGGATTGCAAGTCCACAAGGGTATCACCAACTAATTGCTGGTATTTCTGTAATAGCATGAAATTAAAGTTTTAAAACCCATAAATTAAACAGAACTACAGAGAGCTATCTCCTTTATGCGAAGCTCTGTCCTTAGATGTTTTTGGCTCACTTTTTTGCGGTTTTTGGCATATGCTTGCCTTTGAATTTTTGGTAACACTTATGGTCTTCCAAAATTGTGGCCGGAGACATATATGATGCAAAAAAGTCAGTATATTATGCGTCATTACTACATGTATATCATTTGTTATTCCTTTTTTATCACCGTTGTGCACGGAGTCTGATGTTTACTTCGTAAACTGAAGAACTATCTTGATGCAAATGAAGACCAAGTCAACACCCGCTCGCTTGTTCCATTGTATTCAATTGTTCAATAAAGGTTGCATTTAATAGTATGTGATGTCAACAGGACAATACACAAACATTTAATTTAGTGCCATTAGTAAACAACACATTGTATCACACATTTACTGACATTAACCATTAAATATTTTATCATTTAAAATTTTTAATGTCTTTTTATTGTCAATTCACATTTTATAAAGACAATTACCAGCACAAAGAAGGATCGTTCTTTTATGTCCTTTTAACAGCTTTGTTTTCTTTAAAAATCCAATAACATTATAGATCGGTAGAGCACGTCGTTGAATTAGGTTTCTCAACTACAGTTTACGAAGCATTCGTCAGTTGATAAAACTCTAACTCAATTTTAATAGAAACTCTGCTGTTTATAACATTCATGTATAATGAAATAGGAGACACCTTTTGCTTCATCACTAAGTAAACTACAGATGGCTTAAAAGTGTCATACAAGACAGTAAAGCTGAATCACAAGGAAATGGTTTTTTTTTTATCTCGATTCTCAACTAAAATTTAGCAGACGAAACTCAACTAAAATTTAGCAGACGAAAATTTTCTTTGCTTTATGTCACCTACGTTTATTAAAATCAGGCGAATAATTTTCTTAAAAAGGAATATTTACATGCTACTTTACAGGGTAACCATATGTCTAACCGGAATATCGGTTGATGAACCTTCTGAAAAGTCCAATCGACCGAGCTGCAAAGTTCAAAAAGGAATCAAAATTAGGATGCATGTACTTTAGGGATATATACCAAGTTCGTCTGTTTACACTTTTCGACTCTTAGTACTACTAAAACGTACTTCAAATATTTATTATATACTTATAAGTCTACTTAAGTATTTTCATGCCCATCAAGAATGATGAAGCAAAATGGTTGTACAGTGTTTTGGTCATTGCGTTCAGAATTTTTATTGGAACCTGTTTTATTTTGTCGTTTTGAGTTAATATTCAGCAATTTACTTCAATAACAAATATTTTATCGTTTTCTACTAATACAATAAGCTTTTTACAATATGATCATATTTTGCCATTTGTAAAGGGGATTGCTAAGACTTATTAGCTTAGTTCTGTTTTCAGAATTGTTTGGTCGAAATATTTCGGTGATTCAATAAACATTCTAAAAAAATCCAGCGATTATTTGCCAGAACCAACATCATGGTGAATATTCATCCGTACTGGCTTGTTGACCGAATACCAAAATCACAATTCTTCTCATGTACGAGGTTTTTAATTGACTAAAGCTTATATGATTTCAAGTGTACATTATGGACATTCTTTACAGGATTAATCCGACCCATTGTAAGTTGGATTGGTATGGCGGGGGAGTTCCATAGATTAATGTCATCGACAAGCAAAAAACCTCGAATACACAAAACAGGACATTAAGTCTGTTTGTTTATGAATTTACTTTAGTAATTTTTACGTTTTGCGTTGCAGATGTACCAAACTTTTTATTGAATCTTTATAACAAATTATAAATTGATCGTGTTAATTAATCACTGACCTAAATATGACTATACTCACTGGTGTACATTGGAGATGAGCACATGCTGAGTTCATTCTTTATCTTTAATTGTCTGTTTGTGTCATTTCAATTTCATTTTTTGTAATGTTCGATAGTTAAATGTTTACAGATTCAACAGAGATCTTACTATTTACTGTCTCCCTTATTCTGTTTTTTTTCTAGTACCACTAAGGAAACAGATTTAATGTCAGTGTCGCGATGAAAATAAAAAAGAAATAAAAGAACTGTCTCTGTTGTTTCCTCTCTTGCCTTTCATAAAATGTTCAGAAACTCATTTTTCACTTTCTTTCCCCTTTGTTATTTTCACATGTCTTATATCGCTATCTCAAAATAGCCTTTTGTTAATTAAAGCGAATATTAAACTATATCCTAGTCCAGATGGACAAATATTTAGATGAATGTCCTATATCTATCGTTCTGTTTGACATAAAGAACTGTTTTGTATGTGGTAAATGTTGACAGCGTTGCGTTTGTTATATTACGTTGGGCCTCATTAAGACCTGGTGCTAGGAGTGTGTAAGTTAAAAGACAGTACCGATCTTCAATTTTAAATAATTCCAAGATGTCTGACAAAATAGGTGTACATGATCTGCAATCGCATGAACCCCGTAAGGTATAGGCTTTTAGTCATTGTTGACTTTGTGTGACTTTGATGTACAGCAACAAAAGCGGAATTCCCTTGATATATCTCAAACAATTACCTTTCTAATACGATGTTAGAATATAAAAAGACCACACAATTGCCAACATATTGTCTTAAAACAAAGTGTGATACATTCTATACTGATTTTCATGCTTCGGATGTGCACATTTCGTAAATAAATTACCGGTCAGCGATACTAGGGATCAAAACTTTGAAGAACATAATTGTCGCCAAACATTTGTAAGCGAGCAGAAGCAGAAAGACCCAAACAGGAAGCCAAACAATCGTATGACGTTAATTATTATTATTTATCTTCATTATATTTACAAATAGAAATTTAATCTAACAGTTAACGTTTATTATTCTACCTATATTATCTTAACTATATATCTTTTCATGACAATAGTTTGTTATATAACCTTGAAACGACATTTGACAACTCATTACAATAGACACATCAAACAATTGGAACACAGTATGTCACATCGTCTCATACAAAATGTGCATGTAATACACTTAACATTGTTTACATTTGTTACAATTTATTACAAGTTGAAAGGGTATTGATCACGAGCACCTGTAATAAGAAGAATAATCTCACGATTTTTTAGTTTGCATAGCAATGAAAGAATACTTGCGTTGATAAATTATGTTCATTTCTTCCAAGTTTCAATATTTGATGTAGCATACGATCTTAATAAAAACGTGGCAATGTTCAGTACAATGTGTCTTTGTTCCTTTTTCTAAGTTTATAGTAAACGTAATAGACGTTCAGTATGTCACAGAAATGTCTTTTTTTAATAATTGTAGACATAATGAATAAGTGTCGAAGATAAAAGAGGGGCAGACAGAGAAGAAACAGAGAATGTATGCAAAATGAAGACAAACAAATCGGAAAACAACTACAACTCTACTAGCATGGCAAAAAAGTGGCCTTTTCGCGCATATAGTCTTCTGTTGTTACTGCTAGCATTTTTTTTATGATTTGGTCATATGAAATTGGGCAAGATGCCGTTAACTGCCGGAAGCTGTAACAAACTTTCACATCGAAAAAGGATATTTTATTTACCTTTTGCTAAGGACAACTGCAGAAAATTTCATCTGACATGGAAGACACGTTTTTTTTTGGAAGAATGATATTTCTCTTAATGAGTTTATATAAAACGGAGATATGCATGAGAAATTCCATCTTCTTGCGAGCTGAGCCCAGCAGAACGAGGATAAAGACGATGGATCATCTCCAACTGAAATCGGCAATTTACGAAAGAAGTCTAAAACTATGCTTTGCATACAGTTGTAACGTCATAAGAATCTAAACGCCTGATTGGAAATTGAACAATACAGTAGGATACAGCCGCTCATGACCGTATCTTTTTTAAGGAAATCTGCCATATACAGAAGAATAGTCCTTTAACCACCAAAACAAAAATAAAATAACCATCAACGATAAAATTAAACAATACCACACAACTACTCGTAGACAATTCTAATAAACTGATTGTTTTACTAATTGAAGTCCTTTAAAAATGATATCACTCACTGACAGTGAATGGAACAAGTATGTTAATTAAATACCACCCACTCCACATTAGTTAATCATCGGTTTATCTGATGGTACTGCTAATTTTTTTATTTTAATTACAATAAAATAAATGACCCTTTTTTAATTTCTGACGTACATTTCAGCCTCATTTGTAACTGATAATATTATCAAGGACATAGCCTTTATTCTAAAAAGCCATTAACTTGTTTTTACAAGTTCTGCGAATAAAATTGCGTGTAAGTGATATTTGAACTAAAGCATTTTACCACCAGCTGTTAATAATATACAAAAGGACAATTAGGCTGGAATTATACTACTGGCTTATGACAAACAATTTGTTCTTAATAATTTTATGAAGTGAGAGTTGAAAGACTATTTTAGTAATTAGCAGTAATAGAAACATTTAAAATTATTAGTTTTGGTGACAATATAAATGCCTTGTTCATTGGTTCCTTTGTTAAATCTACAAACACACTTCAATTGCAAAAAATACACTGTTCTTTACCAATGCCTGGGAAGACATTTCAATTGCCTGAGGTCGACAATACCTTCTGGGCTCTCCATGTAATATACAATGTAGCTGATATACTACTGAAAGAGTTGTTAAGATCTATTTATATCTGTACCTGCTCAGCATATAATGAGTACAACAATTTTGCTTTTAATTCAACTATTGCTTTGCAAATTGTCACAGTAATGTTCAAATCTTCAATAGCAACCTACCATTCTTGTAAATATAGTAGTATATAATGCATGGACGCCTTTTAATTCATATATATAAAAACTGTTCGAACGGCAGCATCCTACTAAAATTAATTACACGATATTAGAACAAATGATGGATTTTTGGTCAGTTAGAACATTGTCCTAAAGAGGTTAAACATGACTGAAAGGAGACAAAACATTTGATAACTACACATACAAATACTTAAATGTGCAACGGAAGTCGGGACAAAACCCGCAGGTAGAACGATTATCAGAAACTGAAAATCCACGTTCAAAGACAAAACCAAGACAACAAAGAGAACAATCACATAGAAGACCCAAAAATTGAAATCGGATTACTATACTGAAATTAAATGAACTTAAACTAACTAAATGAACTTTAACTAACTAAATGACTCGGACTCAACCACAAATCAAAAGCATGATAGGATAAGCGTCCTCTGTTTTTGTAGAAACACTCGCCTTGCTAATCTTGTCATGTCCGGTACGTCACATCTGGAAACGGAAGAAGAAACCTATTATGACGGGAACAAGTCTGTTGTCATGGAGCAGATAGACACAATAACCATCTACAAGTTCATGATTGCTGTCGTTTAATTCTTGAAGCGATAATGTGGGTCTAGATGGAAGATAACCTTGATCCAGACTTATCAGACAAGAATTTTGCATGATGTAAAAATTCTGATAATCACCACATGCTGTCGAATGAAGTATAAGCTGTGAAATGTAAACTCCATAAGTTGATGCGAATAGGATGTTACTACAGATAAATGGAAAATTGAGAATTTGAAATGAGAAGTTTGTCATACAGTTTGGTCAATAATTTTCCCCATCCGTCTGTTTCTAAGAGAAGGTCTCGATATGAAACTAACCTAACGATGTCGGTGGTGCCCTTTATTTCGACTTCTTGGAGACAGATGAGGTGAATGTAGCCACCTCATCTCATATGAATTTATCCTCTAATTATGCTTTACATATATTTTACAGTATTGATTCCTACCGAGTTGCAGAATTTTTCATGTATGCTCCATTTCAATTTTTTTCATTCTGACACGAACCTACAATTGTCCATCGGATGTTTCATGCCAACTTGGTTTGATTTGCATTATTACAGGGTTTTCGTATAGGTGTCTTGGCTGGAGTTCCACTGTTTTGGTGTTTCTGTTGCTTTCCGTTGCTTTGATTTTGGGCTTGACGATGGTAGTGTTTCTTGGATTGCCAAGCTCGTTTTTAATAACATGTTGATTTACCCCGCATGTGAGAATTGATATCAATAGCACAGTTTACATCAGAGATGATACATAGAAACCGTCTGCAGCCTTCAATGTAATCTATTAAAGGGTATCGTTCTTGTCCAATAAAGGGGCCATCTGATCTTGACGTAAGATGCGAGTTGTTGCTCATCATTGAAGATCTAATTACTTCAAGATGAAAAACAACAATCAAAATGTTGTTCATTTACTGTCTTTTATACAATGTACCTTATGAACTTTCGTCACCTTTACATCCATATCCTATTTTTCTGTGGATTCATTTATTTTCGTGGATACCAATTTTCGTGGTTCAAGAAAATATAAGCTTTCGATGGTACAAATTTCGTATTTTGTGGTTTTGCTTTTGTAAGTAACAAATCGACTGATAATTTAGTTCGTTTGATATTTAAATTCGTGGTTCATCAGTTCCCTCAAATCCACGAAAATTGGTATCCCATGAATAATAATGAATCCACAGTATGTATTGACCTCAATAAAATTAAGCTGTATTACGTTGCTATTCTTGCTATTCTAAACTTTGTATTACGTTGCTATTCTTGCTATTCTAAACTTGTTATTACGTTGCTATTCTTGCTATTCTAAACCCTTTGTGCCTTCTTGATGTCATTGTTTGATTTTTTTATAGGGTCGCTGAACTTGTATTATGATACCATATAGTTTTCTAGCAGCATATACCCAATCGAAAGTTTTCTCTTTTTGACTAATCTTTCGAGGTGCGTTTGTGGTGAAAGTCAGAGAAAACCGAACGACTGTAAAAAGCGGAAAATCCAGGGACAAGGACAAAGCTAAGAAAATAGCGACAAATATCACACGGAACATAAAAATCTTTAATCAGAACACCGCATGAAAATAAAAGGTAAAGGATCAACTTCGACTCCATTAAAAATTGGCAGGGACCACGTCTACCGGAAATGTATGGTAGATACACCCACCGATCCGGTAGGTCATATCTGGAAACGGAAGAAGTCGGGAGCAAGTCTGTTTTCATGGTTGAGATGAACATTCCATAACGGTCGCATTCATACCAAATAAAGTATTTTCGGATAATACCGTCTTTTAGGGCGCCAAATCCTTCTTATTTGCGAATTGTTAAATATCACTTACACTTAATACGTCACAAACGTCTTTTGGCACTCTGTTGGTTCGAAATACTATCTCAAATTTAAATATTTGATTTCATCTTTATACTTGACGTGATATTTTAAAAATAGACTTAAAGTTTGTACTTCTGTTCGAGTATGAAAGAAAATGATAATTTAAAATAAATTTGTGATAACCATAAAAATCGACAAGCGTTTCCGTTTAAACATTGATATCAAATTAAAATTGATAATAAATATAGATGACATAATATGTCAAAATATGTTGAAAGGTTAACATAAATCAAAATTCTGCATTAAAATAAATGGAAGTTTTTGGTATTTATACTTGATGCTACACTTCAATGCAAAACCTATT
Source organism: Botula fusca (assembly GCA_028566455.1). Lineage (NCBI taxonomy): Eukaryota > Metazoa > Mollusca > Bivalvia > Mytilida > Modiolidae > Botula > Botula fusca. The sequence continues at coordinate 4,033 of JAOXYH010773372.1, read as the reverse complement.
TAAAGATAAAGATCTCGTATGTGAAACAAGCGCATTAAGCATGTACATCTTTAAGACAACTTAGAACAATCATTGACGTTGAAGCATTCCTTTACGAACATAACTTGTTGTTTTGTTGCTATTTTTTCCTGTCAGTAAAGTTTTTTTCACGTAGAGCTCTTGTCAGTTATGCAAAGGTTCCACATTTCGCTTGAATGTTTAATGATTTATCTGTTATGTCAAACTAAAGGCAATACTATTTACGGATCCCGACTCTTTAACATATCAATTAAAATGTTTAATTGAAAAATATATGGTCCAGATAAAAATAACTGTCACAACTATTGACTGAACTGTCAGAGAAAGTATCGCTTTTTGGTTAATTAAGCATATTTGGTCCAGTTAAGCTGATAAATAAAATATAATACCTTTTAAAGTAAAATAATTTATGTTTCATAAGATGCTGGATAATTATATCCTCCGATTGAAAAGACTTTGTCAAATAGCAAAAAGAAGTACATGTACATATTAGGCTAACTCAAGTTAATTTTTAGATTCTAATCCCCACCCGCCCCAAGTTTTTTGGAGGTAAAATATCTTTTATTTTGGATTTTGTATACAAAAAAAAAATGTAAATTTTATGAGATTTGAAATGAATGTCCGTAAGAAATAACAAATAAAATCCTCCCAAACGCCCCAAATATTTTCAACTTCGGTGGACGGGAATCTATAAATTAACTTGATGTGGCCTAAGTACGGTAAGTGCCTTCTTAGAACATACTGTAAGGTATGGGCATCAGGTATCAGTATGGGTATCAGTTATTGTTGAACGTTTAACAGCATATTGCAAGATGAAGAACAGCAACAAAAGCACTATTTCGTTGCATTATGGTTGTGCCCTAGTATTTCATGAATGTTTGTCTCACGTGTATTATCCTCATAACTTCTTTCGCTCTGAAAATAATTTTTGACATTTAACCTAGAAATATGTATTAGGTTTCTTCGTACAAATTCAAAATCAATATTTTCTTATTAATAATTGATAACTCTACAACGTGTTAATAGAAAATTGACATGTTTCACAGAAAAAATATAACTGCATGAGGTTCTTATCTCTGGTTAGAGGCATTGACACAAACGAAAAAAAAATTAATTGTATATCCTTTAATAAACATTCAACCTCTGTCATAACAATAAATAGTGAAACCATTCATTTAACAATCGTTTCATACAAACAAACTATACGTCTCATACAAATGTATACAAATAAACTATAGGTCTCATACAAATGTATACAAATGAACAATAAATATGTAAAGAAATGAAATTACAGTGCAAGCATGTTTGACAGGGCTAAATGTAAATGAACGCGACACAGTAACATACAAATGATAGGGATTCCCACGGGATAACAAAAGCTAATATCTGTAAAATCTTTTATCACAGCACTCATTAATTGTATACCATTTTATACTTAAAAAAATTACAGGACGGATAAAATTATTATAATACCATAAACGAGAACATACCGGTTAAATAATAAAAATCCCTATTATTTCCCAGAACTTTTCGTTTTGTTTTCAGCACTTAAAAAACTGTCATTTTGATCTTTTTGTCCTCTTTGAACAAATCACATACTTGACAGAATCACAGTCAAAACATATATATACAAAACATTTTGGCACGATAAATACTTGGCACTGTTCTATTCTCCCGGCGTGGAGAAATGTCCATATAATTGTTCGTTATATTGTTAATATATTAGTTCTAACGCTAACTTTCAAACAGTCCAATAATGGATCTGTTCCTTGCGTCCGTACAATATAAATCGCATCTAGTCCTTTCGATCAGACTTGGTCACAGTATATTAGCACCAAACTGTCCCTTGAACACCACAGACAAACTAGAACCAGCTAGTTTCATGTCACAAAATTTAACTGGAAGTCTGAGTATAAATTAAAATTGCACATCAAAATCCGAGGAATTTGATTAAAAACGAAGCTTATTCAGCTACAGTATGAAGTTTCAAGATATAGCCGGGTCCAAAATGTGCAGACCTGAAAATTTCGTTGGCAAGTCATTCATCCACTTCATACACTTTTCGATTGCTTCTCTTCTTTCTTCATCATATTCAAAGTCTACTATTTGTTGCGTTTCTGATGATGTTGATGCGGTGTGTAATGACTCGTCTGAATTTCCACTTATAACATCAGATTTTTGTCCTGATGACGTACTGTTTGGATAAGTCTGTTTCTTATTCCGATTATTAGGCGACCTTCTCCAGTTTTTAACCTGGTCACTGCGGATCCATTGCTGCTGTCGTTTGATGTGATGACGGACGTGATCGTTTGCGGCCATGTCATGTCGGTTGTCCAGTCGCAGTGAAGACATACTGTTATACAGCTGCGATATTAAAGTGGGTTCCTTTAAATGTCGATTGACTTTGTTTGATAGCTCCGGCTTCACCTGAGTTTTCGATTTAAATGGTAACACACAGGTAGACTGTGTGTTTATATAGCCACCTTTCAATACCTTGTGATCAATCAATTGATTTTTATCGTTCTCGAGATTCCGGATGTCCCAAGTATTTTTGGTGACGTCACAATCTGTTATTGGCAGGCGATTATGTTGGTTTAATTTATGAATTTTTGTGCCCTCTAATGGAGGCAATTTTATGTCAGAACACGATTTGGTTTGTAAATCTATTAAAAAGTGTTGTAAAGATTTATTCCTTGCTGTAGGATGCTGAGTTGTTGATTGTTTGTGATTTATAGATACAAATCGGGTGTTTGATATAGGCTGATAGTCCCATGAATATGGAATTGATGTTTTATTCTTTTTGCGATTAAGTTTAAGACATGTTTCTTCGTGAATCATCTTTAATTTTTCGTAGCTACTTTCTACAGTAAACGATGGTGGTACCGCCTTTAGTTTTTCTGCTTCCTGTTTGGGTAAATGAACGGACTTTGTTGTCTTAATATCGTTGTTATGAGGGTTTATGGTGACAATTGTTAAAATATCATCAAGTCGATCTGAAAATAAAGCAAAAAATATTTATTAATGAAACTTAAACAAGAATATCTATTTGAAGTTGTTTAAATCGATTTGAAATTCAAACATTTTGCCAATTGTGTTCAGCTCCCAGTAAATATAGGATCAGCCACACTATGTACATAATGAATATTTCTTAATAAGAAAAGAAAGTCTGCCATTGTTTCCACGGGAGCTTGTGTTTGACAATAACATTAAGATGTCGTAAAAGGAAAGTTTTGCTATTTAAAGACCTCATTTGTCTCGAGTATGTTGAATAGTTTTATTTTTGGTTCATTCAAACGACAAACAACTCAATTAAGGAGAAAGTACGCAAAAAGGGAGATTTTTAGTCTATTATTTGATAACTGTAAAAGTGTTTTGGTGATATTTTAGAATAAGTGATAGGCAGTATCAAGTGGAATTGAAAAGATTAATGTTTGTCATTGAAGGACATATCCAACATTTTATGGTCAACACAGTATACTACCAATCTCAATGCAGAATGACTGAAGGGGTTTTCCTCAGTGAAAGTCTTATATATAATGTGAAAAGCGGAAATCTTTCTTTGAATATTTCGACAAATGGGCTGCTTCAGTTTTTATGAGAACATGTGCTACTTGGTGCTTTCTCCATAAATACCGATTCTGTGTGTATTACAGCACACAGTAATAAAAAAGCTGACAAAGGTTGCCGGTAAAAGTAAAGACAATTTTAATATTCATTATGGTCAAGACAAGAAGCATGGCTTTTACTTTAACATTTTAAGTCAGAACAAACCATGTATTATGTTTTTGTCGGGGCACAACGCCTATTTATCAATTCAATCCCAGCTGGTAGCTGGTAGTACGAAAATGAATATTTTATACCTTTATGGAGATTGAACTAGGAAAATATTGAGAAATTATATGAAGAGTATATTTTTTACTCGTGCAGAATTGTTGTTTTTGGTTTCACGTCTTTGGACTATTCTATCCTTTGCCTGCTCTGAAACATTCATTCATTTATTTATTTTATTTGTTTT
>JAOXYH010773264.1:0-12453 GCA_028566455.1 Botula fusca | reverse complement strand
AATAAGTCAGTTGAATTCATTGACAAACTTGTGGAAGTTGCAGTAAGTCAGTTGAACTCATTGATAAACTTGTGGAAATTACAGTAAGTCAGTTGAATTCATTGACAAACTTGTGGAAGTTGCAGTAAGTCAGTTGAACTCATTGACAAACTTGTGGAAGTTGCAGTAAGTCAGTTGAACTCGTTGACAAACTTATGGAAGTTGCAGTAAGTCAGTTGAACTCGTTGACAAACCTTTGGAAGTTGCAATAAGTAAGTTGGACTCGTTGACAATTCTGTGGAAGTTGCAATAAGCATTTTGAATTTGAAGCAAAATCCTTGTTGTTACAGTAAGCATTTTTGACTTGCCGACAAACTCCTAGAATTTGCTGTTGGTATGTTTAACTTGAAGCGGACTGGCAGTTGTCACAAGCTTTAAATTCCATACCAACTTTTGAAAATGATGCTCTCAGATATACAGACTGAGAAAAATGATACTATCCTTGTTTGTTTTCAGATTTAGTGCATCCTTGTCTAATGAAAGTGTTTTCAATGCAAGGAATTCATATTCTAAACACAGTGTTATGAATCACGTGTTCTGATTTTAACGAAAAGTTCAAAATGTCAAAGACCAACATGGAAAATGAAATTAAGTAGAGATATGAAATGAATTTGGCTGTTGACATAACAGGTGTAAAAGTAATAACATGGTCATTCTTTGACTTAACAGATTATGTTTAAATGTGTATAGGTACAGTCAGATACATTTTCATGTAATTTGTGACTAAAAGGATGACTGGTACACTGACATAAACCATTTAATTCATAACGAGTGATTGATAAGTATGTTTTTGTTTTTTTTTTACTTTTTTTTTTAAGTCTTTTGTGATATTTTCAAAGTGATATGTAAAATATGATATTTTTGTAGCAGTTTGTAAAATTTTTGAGTAATATGTTATGTTTGTTTACCCTTTCTGTAAATGTATTTTTGAAAATTTTTTAATGTAGATTTATTATGATATATTTATGAACTTTGAAGTGTCTTCAAGGTGATATCTATGTATTTTATACTTTTTCAAGCTGATTTGTTTTATTTCATTTTTAGACAAATTGAAAATGAGAGACTGAAAGAACAACCAAGGGTGATCAAGTTACAAGTTGTCAGCAGAGAGATGAGTGAGGTAAGTTAATTACAGGTAGACATCAAAGGCATTGTAATTAACACACCTGGAGAGAGTGACACATGTTAATCTAATTATGGTAATTACGAAGTTTTGATAATGAGTTGTGTATTATTGAAAAAAAAGTACAAATAAACGGAAATAGTAATCAATTTCCATAATTTGACCAAATGGAAGTAAGACAGTTAAAGTTCTTGATTCAAGGACATGATAAAAGTAAGTGTTTTGCATCTCCAGTGTCTTACACAGAGGATTATTTCATTTTATGCAGAAGTTAAGTTTTAAAGTTAATCAAACGTGAAATATCGGTTTCTAGAAGATGAGCAAAGAACTAGCTAAGTAAAATACAACAAGAAACACAAGTAAGTAGGTGACTGTAATTTATTTTTATTCATTGCTGTGGATCTTTTTCAAACTGCTTTTTTCTCAAATTTATTGTGTTTTGTTTTTCAGCCCTGTACTATTGATGTTGATCCTAACATGGAAGCTCAGTTAGTCTTAAGAAAATGTATGGACCAGTCTCATTTATCGGTAAGTGTCTTTGAATTACAGTCGAACTTCGATGGCTCGAACACCCAAGGGAATGATGAAAACAGTTCGAGCTAGAGGTGTGTTCGAGCTATCATGGTCGAATTATGTTGAAACCTGAATGAAGGGACCACAAAATGGGTTCGAGATATCCATCGGTGTTCGAGCCATTGCATTTTGAGCGATCGAAGTTCCACTGTACATGGTAAAAGAATACAAATTTGATCGAAAATCTGTGTCCACTAAGTACAAATTCATGCCCTGCTTTGTACATGCAGTGGCCTCCTATTAACTACATTTATTGGGAACACATATTAGTTAAATTTTCGGAAAACATGAATAAAATTTTTGGAACCTTAACTGTAATATGTAAGTGAATTAACTCCTTGTAAGTCAAAATTTTGGTTAAGTCCAAGTAAATTGGTTGGTCCCTGCATAAAGACATAAAGAGAGTCGACTGTATATATGTGTTAAGGCTTTTCAGTTACCTGAAAGGAATGTTTTTTCATAAGCAAGCTCCCCCTTTTTTCTGCCTTTATCAATACACAAATACTATCAAAGTATATTGAAGAAATATTGGGATTTAAATTTGAAGGTCAAACTTGATAAGGTTAGAATAATTAACATAGAATCAGGTTGTCAACAGTATATATTGGTCAATTTTGACAGTAACCTTGTTAGGGACATTTGAATATTTTGGTTCCCAGGGTGTAGAGTCACTACAGATAATATGATCTATATGTAAAATTACTGTCAAAATTAACATAAATTTTCCATGATAAATGACCTTATATTTTCTAAGGCTATATTTGTAAATAAACAAATTGTACATTGATCAGTGTATTGCCTTTGTGGACAACAGAGGGGCCACAAAAGGGGGTTGTTTTCATAAAATATAAAATTTGATTTGTAAATTATAAGATAAGCAACTGTATCAGATGTTGTGAGGCAACAAATTTCTGGTACCAGACATATAGTAATAGAACCATGTTGATAGAGCTTCAGTATACAACCAAAAATTACCCAGAAACCCCAGCGATTGTCCATTGCTGTTGGTAGTGATCATCCGATTTTGTATGTAAACATTGCAATCTGTATGATAGTGAAAACTGACTTTGAATCTTTTAATAGCCAGATGGTTTAATTTAGATCAGATAAGTCCAGTCACTGGGTGATGAGACTTGTGGTGACTGTGTAACTGATTTGTTGTTCCTCCATCATGGAAATGGAAAATTTGTGAAATGTAATTTTGTATACACATCAATGCTCCAAACATTCTGGTTCTATATGGATTTCCAGTTCTTTTATTGGAAGCGTAATGGAAACGTCCATCTGTCACACAAAATAATCAGTTTCTTTTACCATTTCTTAAAATTTAGTTAACGAATTCAGGAGGAGAAAGTTGGGACCGATTTCGATGCCCCCATTGTACCCTGTATACATGTATCTATATGTCACAAACTGATTAGTAACACTGGTGCAACTGAACCAAATGTAGACTTTTTTATCTCAATATGGTAGGTAAACCAAGTACAGTAACCTGTTTTTTAGACAACATGCTGATATCCATGATGGAGATTTATTGTGTAAAATATTGGACTAATATGGTGTCCCATTATGTGTATTGTTTGGTACATTTTGACTGTGTAGGGCATTGACCTTAATGACAAAAGGTGTCACTGATTATGGTCATAAAATTTTGTCATTATATTATATTTGCATGCAAAGAATCAACTAGCTACATGTGTCATGTTAATTACATGTGACATAAAAAATTTAATTTTTGGTCGGTTCCATTTCCTTTAGATTGTCCCCGATATGCAAAATTTTTCATGCACTACAAATTACAAGAATCAGCAGCAGCCATTTATTCTGGCTACTGGTCTAACAGACAAACACTGATAGGGAAGGGGAACCCTGCCTACACTGTTAGGAGAGGGGAACCCTGCCTACACTGGTAGGGGAGGGGAACCCTGCCTTCCCTTGCTCACTCATCTCCAAGTACAATCAGGTACTTTCCATTTAGTATTGTCTTGTACAAGTAAAGACTGTAAAATGACCAGAACTAAGTTATTCAGGACACTTGTCACTTACAAGTCATAAAAATAAGAAAAATGAACTCTTCAGCCACAAATGACTTTCTCTGAAACTGATTTAATCAAAACTGTCATGTAAGACACACCTGTACAAGGGCATTAACTCTGTAATGGCTTCATCAGACATGAGAAAGATAAAAGAAATGTAAATTTTGTCGTTTCTGCACCAATTTTATCAGCGTTGTACAGGTAACCTGAGTGTCGAATTAAGATGATGACCAATTATGGGATACTGGTGAATGTTACATCATATTTATACATGTATCTCCGAGTGATAAAGTGATATCTATTATGGACTGATTAAAATTGTCCTATCAACTGTCGTAATTAATTTAGAAAACACGTTTATCAGTCCTGGAGAAATTGAATCAGAACGTTTGCCAAGTTGATAATTTTTTATTGTTTACAAAGTAACATTTTCCTTTTGAGGGCATTGTTGTTTTAAGGCAGTATGCAGTTTTCTTTGTGACTAATTTAAACCACTGAATACCTTAAAAAGTGAAATGTTATAACATGAGGAAATATAGAAGGAATTAATCTGATGAAAAAGGAAGATGATACGTTTTCCCGATTTAGAAATGAAAAAACATTTGAGATTAACCGTGTTATTACACAATATGAAGGAATGATATGGAGTGACATGAAACAAAATCTATGTGGATAATTTATAACTTGATTCCATGCCATTGTTACAGGAACAAACATCACTACACCTTGCTTTGTTTCTTACTTACGATATCTCGTCTTACACCCTGGATATTTATGATTCGGTCATGCATAGACGGGGTAAATATGTGGTAAATGACGATGAAAACCATGATTTTCTATCTTGTTGTTTTTGCTCACAGGATTCGGACATTAAGGATTATCAGATGTGGGTGAGATATGGTAAAGAAGACAGCCCCTACCCTCTTATTGGTAAGTAGGAAATAATTTTATATTGTCATCAGGCTGCATCGGTCTCAGACAACTATCCCTTTACATTCTTATGGATAAATACTCAGACATTCTCTTTATCTAGTCTCCAAAGAAGACCGAGTTAAGATATCTGAACTCAGTATGAAATGATTATCAGCAACAATTAAAGGTGTCATGGTTGTTAAACTTTCAAGTACAATTTTTCTACTCGGGACTACAAATTCAACCAATTGAAATGCTGGAATTGCAATTTCAAGCACAATTTCCATGATTTGAGCACTGAGCAAAGTTTATAACTGTTGGGCTTGATGATCATGTCCCCAAACAGAATGTTCAAAACTTAGACACTAACTATTGTAATGAGATTAACTTGAACATTCCTTAAGGGTTAATTTCCAAGACTTGTTAGACTGTCTCCTGCATTTCATAATATGCAATAAACTGTCAGCAATTTTTTGAAAAGCCTAAATCATTTCTTTTCAGTTTAAGCTAAAGTTACATAATTCTAAGTCATAGGATTCATACATATTTTGATGAACCATTAGAGATTCTAAATCTAGTATTCGAATGGAAGGCTTTGCTACGGTATTTCCTCATTAATGTACTACCGTAAATGACTACTATTCCCGTATCATATCGGATCATGAATTTCCTTCACCTTTATGTGTTGAATTTGACCACTACAGATTTGTGTGGATGTTGTGTTAAGATTTTTAACAAACCCAGAAATTTTAAGATTTTATAACGGTTGAGGTAGCAATAGCCCATTATTAGAACCTGTTATGGATGGCTATTACTGGACATGACAAACATTGACTCTACGATTTAATTCTGTGCAAACATCATATAAACTAATTGATTTCTTTCTTGTCAAAGGTTTATGTTTATTCAGTTAAATATGAAGTGATTGCAAAGGTCCTTAACACTGTGTTTCTTATTGCTTTGAAAAATATGTCATTTTTGGAATAATTGTTGAGAAAATAGAAATTACTCATGCAGGCAAATTTGATGGTCAGCAATAATACGGGAAACACTAAAAATGTATCATATTTTGTGTATTCAGTTTAAATAATGTACTGATTGTCAACAATAAGATCATGATCTTGAAAATGAAGAGGGTGACACTTTACAATGTTGACAGATATCACGGAAATAAATTTTTCCAATTTGTGCCAAACGTGTCATGGCAAACGTCGATATATTTGTATCTATAAACATTCTATCTGTTGTGACGTCCCACAGTTTACATAGAGTTTTCATGATAATATCATATTTAAATGTTGAACAGCTACTGGGCAGATTTAAGCATTGTTGTTAAGTTCTGGTAGTACCTACTTGGCAATCTGACAGGACTGTATATGGTTCAACATAACTCTTCTGGTACATCACAGTTGTAAATAGAAGTGTTTGATTTGCATTTACAGTTGACTCTCGTTGTCTCGAACACATTTAAGTCGAAATTTGGGGTAACCCGAACACATTTTCTGGACCTGCCACACTAATAACTATACAAATTTAGTCCCGATAACACGAGAATCTACTGTACTGTAATTATACTTGTAGAGGGGGAAGGGGGGGCTTCATCAGACTGACTTGAAATATTTTTTCACGTTCATCAACTAAAATTCTTGAGAGGACATTTTGGGTTTATAAATTCCATATAAGTTAGAGTTGTATGAATTAGTGATATTTTTTCGCATATTTTACCTAAAATTCTTGACAGGACATTCCGCTCTATAAATTCCATATACATTAAAATCCAGAATGACAAATTAAGGAAGTTGAAAAAATGTTGTTTTATTCCAAATGATAAACAGGCTGTATGGAAAATTAAAATTTAAGTACACCATGTAATTTGTTCTCTTTGCATTACCCTATACATGCAAGTCTCTGAGTTGGATAGGCAGGGAAGGTGGATTATGTTCACTTACTGCACGTAAGTCTGATGTTTTATTTGAAAGGCAAGAAAGGCAACTTTATAACTTAGTCCAAATTGCATTTGGCCTCTCAAAGAGAGTGTCCATGACAGGTTGTAAAACCAGATTATCTTAAAAAAAATTTACCACCATACTGGATACTAATGCTTCCGACATTTTGAATAAACGACCGACTTTCATTTTGATGATCTTGTTTGGACAGATTTATATACAAACAAGAAAACTGTCAATGAAAATTTTTACAATTGAGTAATGTCAACATGGGATCGTTACTAGGTATTCAGATACAAGTTAAATTACCTAAAATACCTACGTTATACCTATTTTTACCTGTATTTTATGATAGGTAATACTCATCATCTCCTGACTGGATTGTTGTTTGAAATGTGACATATTTTATTTGACATAACATGCTTCTCATTTTTTCGAGTGTGGACATTTTTTCCATGACAATAAAAAAAACGAGAAAAGTATAATTAGATTTTAAAGTCAAATAAAGGTAAAAAAATGCACACTTTAGTATTAATTCACTACAAAAAACATTGAGAAACTAGAAATTCTTTGAGCAAAGCTCACAAAGTGATATCAAACAACACCCACCTCAAACATTAGGTAAATACACCTAAGAAACTCAAAAATTCAAACTCAAAAATTAATCAAATTAAAATCTAAAATAGGAGATGCACAGTGGTATCATGAAATAAAGAGTCTGTGAAAGTTTCATTAAATTCCATTCACTGGTTTAGGAGGAGTTGTGCATGGATACAAGATTTGGACAGACAGGTGAACGGACGACAGACGAAAGGACACATTGAACACTATACACCCCCACTTTTTGAGTGGCGGTATAATTATTTAAATTTCAATTAAATAAAACCTCAGCATTCTGACTGATGTACTTTGTCAACTTCAGTACATGTCTCTTTTGGCATTCTGTCTTGTTTATGGGACTTAATGTTTACAAAAAAATTATTGTGGTAGAAATTTGAATACATAAAACTCCTTGTTTTAGGTTTTTCATGCAAATGAAGACTTCAAAGAAGTCCGTGTGTGTAGTATAGAACTTGGTGACCTGAAATTCTATCTACTTCATGTACATTTGAAACAATTATCATTTTAAGTTGTCACAAAACCTCAAACTGTTTTCAAACATATTTTGTTTCAATTAGCATAACTGTATTTAACCTTATACAGGATTTGGGCATTTCTTTTTATTTTGTTTGGAGATAGGAGTGACCTTGGTACTCTGTTGTGTCCAAATTTCTAGAGGTGGGGAAATATTTTGTTAAAACATAATAGGACTAACAAATTGTGTAATATTTAATCACTTGTTTATTACCTTGTAAAAATGACATGTAGGATTTGATTGACAGGGTAATTTCTTGTTTGATTGGTTGATTGGAATGTTAACCCCACCTACTTTTAAAGTTCAGGTCAATACAGGTTGACAATTTTTATAGGTTTACTCTTTGATCAGGAGGTAGTTGGGATATATTTGTGTAAACATCACTTAGGCTACTTTGGAATATTACAAAAAAAAACTTTTATTTTCAACACCTGGAATTCCATCATAGTGAAAAAATGAATTTCAATAATTTGGATTTTTATGACATTTTAAAGTGACATGTTGGTTTTCACCTGTGAAAATAATTTGGATTTTGAGATAAATGACAATATGCTACTATTTATGAATGAAGGTAAGTATTTACCTGGCAAGTTGTTGTTTTAAGTTAATTGAAAAGAATTTCAGGTATTTCGAATAAAATGAAATGGTTTTGTATGCATTAAAAAAGTTTGTAATTTAGATTTTTTTGCTTGGATATGTTTAGGCATTATCTTGTGATATTTTGTACTATAACTTTGTTTTGATGCAATTGTTCAACAAAATGGTAGTTGACAACCCTAGAATTACTGTCTTGTTCTTCTAACAACATTGTAACTTTTGTCCACAGGTCATGAATTACCGTACAGTATTAAAATGAGCCAGTTGAGAGACAGTTACCAGTCAAAGAACGGTGATGTTTCCCTGCCGACAAACGAAGAAGTTCTTGACCTTGAAACTACAGCATCTGTAGAATTTATACTGAAACACAGGAAATCCAGTAAAAAGCCAAATTTAGGTAAAGATTGCATTGTTTTGTTCTAAAATTTGTAGTAACATTTCTGAAATATGGCTAGCAGATGAAGACTTCAGAAACAGGATAAGCTTACACCTAGATTTCAAATCTAGGTTTGAGCTTGCATTGTTTCTGAAATTGTTCTACTCAGTTTGAGTACACAAACTGTCGTAGTGCTAGACTCAGAACCGGGTAACAGAATGGGGCATTTCATCCAATACATTATATGAAAAACTAAAATAATGCAATCTACATGTAATTTTGCTTTCTTTTTACATAAAACTACATCAAGAAAATTGAAATAAATCACATTCATTAGAATTACTCTACAACTTAAATAGTGGTGCCAAAACTCAATTGCTTGTAATCTTAAATTAGTAAAATTAATGTTTGAATTTGGCAACAAGTACTCTGATAAGGATCTAAAGTTTGTTATGATATTGTAAATTGTTCAAGTCGTGTGTAAAATTGTCAAAAATTAAATGGTCATTTTATTATTTATATTTTAATCCCATTGTCTTAATTATCTGCTTAACGATTTAATTTTTTACGAAGTCATGGAGTATAAGATCAAATAGAAATACGTCTCAATCTATTGTTGGTATTTGACTTGTAAAGATAAAGTGTGAGTGTTTAGATTTATTTTTCGGTGTCTATTGTTTGAGTTACTCATTTCATTGTCAAGTATTAATATTCTCAATTTTATGGCTCAGCAAATTTCAAAAGAAGACTTTTTCTGTCGAAAAATCTAAAGAAAGTGTGAAAAGTGATCTATCAGTTACTTGTGACGTACATTATATAATGAATTAAAAGTCTCGTCTCTTTCAAATTTTAAACTTTAGCGATAATTTTTGAATTTTGTCCAGATTAGTAAGTAAAACTCTGAACAATGCTGATAATGAGATTACGTTTTTCTTTGATTTGACGGGAAAGCAGACAATATACAAATATTTACCAAAAAATTGGAAGTATTTAGTGATTGATCAATCTATTTTATCTGTAATCTGTTTAGCTCATTATAACAAAGATCAATGGAAAAGTCTATTGTTTGTCAACATGATAAAGCATGTGACAATAAACAAATGTTAGGATGTTAGCTGAGAAGTCTTGGAAACAAACTTTAGGATCCCGGAAACAAATATTTTCTGGCTGTTAAGGGACAGAGTTTGTAACACTATGTATATATTAAATATTAGGGGATAGCAAATTTAACTAGAATGATTTGATCAATCAATTTGTTGTCAATTTTATTTTTATCAAGCTAAATCTCAATTATAACATCAATTATTGAAAGAAGCTAATCAACTTTTGTATTATTTGGACCCTATAACAATGAATTATTGGGTAATGGAACCCAAGCCTTGCTTTTCCTAATCCAAATTTTACACCTTTTAGTCGTTTAATCCTCCTAAAGTTTAAAATCCCTCTTAAAATTTTTTTAAAAATAAATAGACAAGGGATTATCCTTGGTATGTCATTTTGACATTAATTATAAGATATTTGAAGTTAATCACGTTCATGTTGGGTTAATTAGCACGTTTATTTATAATTCTAATTAGTGGCGGTGTCTTTCCAAACAAGTTTTTTTCTAAGAAGTAATTACTGTCATTGTTATTTGTCATATATCACCGAGATCAGAGAGAAATTAATATGCAAATATATTCATAACAGAAAAACAAAAAACATGCTTGACGTAGGATGATAAAAAAGATGTATCTCCCACAAAACAAGATTTGTTTTTGAAACCTATAGTGCCACGTTGAAAGTCATTAAAGTTTAAAATGGAAGTAGGACTTTTCATTTCTTCAAATTCAGTAGTACAGATTTCGTTGTTTTAAAGAAAACAGCGTTGATTGGCAGATACACTTTATTAGTGATGTATCGGTACATCAGGTGGGATGTTTACGTGTCCGCTACAAATCTTATTCAAATTATACCACTTTCCATCATTTTTATGCATCTTTTGGGAGGAAAGTATAACGTATATGTGTTTACTAGTTCATAATGTATTGTTTATGGACAAAAATGAAACAATATTGATGCATGGTACAAAACTTACATATAATGCAGTTTGTGGTTGGACCTCAAGGTTGTCTGGGCTAATTTGATTTTACCATGACACTGCAGTATATATAAAACCATTTCATTAAATTCATTGACGAAAAATAACAATTAGCACTTCTAGTCCTTTTGAATGGGATAGGATTATTAAGTAATCCATTCATACATACAAAAGAATTTTCACGGCTATCACTCACATGGGGGTATTTCACCACTATAACTATGAAGTAATTGATTATTTGCACAAATTTTTTCATTGATACCTCTTGGTAGAAGTTTTGACATCAAAGGGTCGTCAATTTCTACCTGTAGTTACGTAGGTGTGTATATACCTGTACAGGTAGATATGACTTCCTTACAGAATTACATAGATGTATATCTTGTTGAAACATTCTAACCAGTTAACCAAACATAATTAATCACCCAGAATTACAAGTATAAAATGATTCATTGACCAGATTTTACCCGCTTAATCACTGAAATACACCAACTACCCAATGTAACACAGGAAATCATTTCCTCCGCAAATTCTAAAGGAGTTTGGATGTCTTTATAATGCACCTGTTTCGCTTGTCATTGTGATACCGATATCCAACATGTTTCGAATCCATTGTTTTTGTGCAGTCGTCAGTGGTTTAGAAAGATCTCCATTGTACACAAATACTTGAGACTTTCGGTTTATTTGCAGATGACTCAGGAAAAATGAAGAAACCTAGAAGATCACCTTTCAGTATTTTTCGTCGTGGCAAAGATGACAAGAATAACAATTCTTCTCCTGTTGGAAAACTCTTCGGAAGACCTCTGGGTGATATGGTTACAGAAGAGGGTCTTCCGAAAGCTGTCATGGTAAGGAAAACTGTGATTCTTTGGAATCCTGTTTCAAGTATCCATGGTGACAGTTTTGTCAGCACTGATTGAGCATGCATGTGCATTGCTGATGTTAACAACAGTATTGAATGCTTTTAAGATTCTTAATCAATTTAGCCACTGTTCATGTATCAGGGAAAGTATATCTCTAAAAATACTGTATTTCCTGACTATAAGTCTGTGTAGACTATAGGTCTAATTGACATTTTCTGCATAAGCTTACAATGGTAAACTTGTCATTTCAAAGTAAAAAAGTCTATGGTAAATAGCATCTCTTCAATTTTTAGCTTAATTTGATTTTGACCCATTAGGAACTTGACTTGACCTGCTGTATCTTATGATTTCAGGATCTGCTGAGAGTTCTGTATCGTGAGGGTCCATACACGAAGGGAATTTTACGAAAATCTGCCAATTCAGTGAAGTGTAAGGAAATCCATGACAAACTAGATGAAGGGGAGGACTGTTTAGATGACAACATCCAAACTCTGGTGGTCGGTGCAGTGTTCAAAGTAAGTCCAGTATTTCTACAGGTAGAGACTATTTCTTTCAACATAGGGTTGTTTATTAATTATGTGAAAAATATCATTTCATCGTTAATTAGAACAGTAGTAAAGGCTTCGACAGTCATGGTATTAGGCCAAAATTAAAATATTGTTTGTTTCCCCTAACCCTACCGACCCTGAAAAAAATGGCCCTACCCAAATAATTTTATTGCCTTCTCAGAAAATTATTTATTTTTTACTAAAATTTGCATAAATAACAATAATTTT
>JAOXYH010773156.1:0-12458 GCA_028566455.1 Botula fusca | reverse complement strand
TTTCTCGATGTTGTATATTCCAAATGGATTTATGAGTCTGGAATTTCGGTATACTACGCTTCCTTGTACTTTACACATTTTTGATAACAGTCATGGTCTTCCAAAGTTTGGTCCCTAGCATCACTGACGAGTAATTAATTTACGAATGTGCACATCTGATGAATGAGAGTCGGTATGAAATGTATCACACTTTGTTTGTCAAATGGTGTAATGTCAAATACGAAAATGATACAGCAATTTATGTTTATCAACAACAAAAAGATTACTCTTATGGAAATTTGGAATTACTTATCGGATGGTATACAGATGTTCTTGTGGTTGTTGCTTTTCAGTTCAGTTTGAATGTCTAGAAAGACTACAAAGTACATTTTTGTTTTGTTTTTCTTCAAATTGATTGCAAGTATTGTTTCAGAAATAACTATTGACAAAACATTTCACCTGGACAGACATGACTTACCTTTGAATGTACTTTTTGTAGAGTTAGTATTGTAAGTTCATATAAACAGGGCACTATGATTCCAATATCCTGTCACTCGGGACAAGTGAAATTTAGTTCCTGGGAAATTAGAATTGATAGTTTTTCATTGTCATTCTAATGTAGCAAAGTGAATTCTGAAATTAAAAAATGACCCACAGAAAGTAGAAATTTAAAAACAAAAGGTCTAGACCACTGTTTATACCTTTAATTAAGCCATGCCAGCCAAGTGAAATAATTTGAACTGGTAATTAACGAAATGTGAAACTGTACATCTTATACGGAGTTTTGGAAGATAAATCACATGACACTTTCTAGAACAGCATTTTATTTACAGTGTTCACCACAGGTCAGAAAGTTAAGGATGGTGTACTTATTTAGCCATATAATATTGATTTTTCATTTCACTTTTGAATTCTGCAGCACAGCACCTTAAATCTGAGATATACATGTATGTTGTCTGAAGAAAATGTATTGAATATCGGCAATAGAATACCGAAGCAACAGGTTAAAGGGGTAATCTAAAACTCGTGAATCCAGAGACAAGGCAAAAGCGCGGAAACATACAACAAACAAGGACAAAAACAAAAAGAAATGAAAATCAAAAACATGTAGCAAACACACTTAGTAGAAACAGACGACACGAGAACCAAAGCACTAGCAAAGTGAACTCCAACCAAAACCCGGGAGAGACATCAGGTGCTTCGGAAGGATAAGCATGTCCTGCTCCGTTAACGGCACCCGTCACACTGCAAGTGAGAATATCCAGTGAAGTGTCAAGTCCGGTGAGGTTTCAAATCCGGTATGACGAGAAATCTAACAGATATCATGTCGCATTTGTGAGATAGAAACATCATATCCATCTACCAAATCATGATCATGGCGACCATAGAATTTCTGGAGTGACAATGATAACACAGGCTGAACATAACCCTGACTAAGTAGTTTTTGTGACAGCAGTTTGGCTCTCAAATTGATGACACGGGTTCCATTAAAATACTGTTCGGTACTATCAGCTTATATTTTGTAACAGTTATTAAAATATATATAATATCTTCGTGGTAGTATTAAAGTTAGGAGAAAGATATACTATTGCGTCTGGTTTGTCAGGGAAATCTGATATGGATGATATTTTAACAGTTTACGGCAAAAAATATTGGATTTTATGGCCACATTATTTCACCATACTTATAATGTTTCTAGAATAGTTTTAGACCTGCTTAATATATAAAAAGCTATGTAAATTATTTACTTGATTATAAGCTGTTTACCACTAATATGGACATTTTGTGAACTTTGATATTTCTGCCATTAAGAAAATATGGACATTTTGTGAACTTTGACATTTTTGCCAATTTCTTCCATTAAGAAAATGCGACATAAATTAGTAATATTAAAGATTTTAAACTTTGTTATTGAACCAATTAAATGCAAACAGGGGCAGCATAGCCTTTGTAATAATCATGAATAATATTTCACGAGCCCCATGAACCTGTCCAAACTATTTACCAGTACTGAAAACAAAATACTTCAAATGGCCTATTTAGCTTTATTTAAGCCACAAGTGTCTCAGATTTACCATGCAGATACATTATTATTGATTGTATATAGAGTCTTTCATAACTTTTGAGCAAATTATGCCAGTAATACAAATTAGGCATAAACAAACATTAAACATTTAAAATCACCTTATCTTACACAACAACGCCAGTGCGATTCGTACTTGATGAGAAATGTTTCTGCATGGTCCTTATTCTAATCTCTTTGCTTATTACTTTTTCCATGGCTTATCAGCAAAATATTTGTTCTATTGACAAAATTTTGATTATGGTGTAGTGTCATCGATATAATTTACACTATTCCCTGTAGGCCACTACACATTATGCAGTATCAGGCTGATCGACAAAAAACATTAAGAAAGAATTTGAATGAACTGACAATTAAGTTACCCGACGGGTTTGTCAACACTGTGACCATTTAAAAAGCGATTTATGAGGCTGATACAATGGTTCTATAAAAGGAAAAAATCAAAAGACTTTAACGAAACCTGAGCTTTCAAATGATTGATACACGAGAACTAAAACTAAAGCAAGAATTTTGTCTGTAAAACGTTAAAAAAGAAATTAATGTCTGCCATATTTATTGAAAATTCACCCCAAATTGTCGGAAACTATTCTAAGAAATCGCAAGTCGTTGATATGATATAAGCTGCATGTCTTTTGATGTGTACGTGGAGTCTCATTTCCAAGGGGGGTTAATGAGTAAGTAGTGAGTAGGTGGTGAGTAAGGGGTCGCAATACAATAGTATAACCCAACTCTGTTGTTCTTTGTGTAAAATAATAAAGTATCGCTGACTTCCTTTTCTGTAACTTAATAACTTAATAATGTTAGATATAAATAACTGCTATGATAGTGTTATGTTTTTTAATTATGTTTGTCGAACCCATTTCATTTCGAGGTTGTACAATTAAATTATTGTTGTTTATTATTATCATTATTAAATTACGTGACCTGAAAGCTTCCTTACTAATAGAATTTTACTGCACGTTAACATGTATATGTCCTTTAACCGTTGCCAAATACTGAAATAGATGGCGACACTGCGCATGTCCAATTGCGTTTGTCCGTTGCAGCGCATTAAATCAGACAATCAAGCAGCCGACAGATCGGAGGTAAGAAATTAAAACCGTACTCGGGGCCGGATCCAGTATTTTAGGTTTGTAACTCCATACTTAAAGCGGTTTGATTGTGAAATCAAAATTCTTGTAAATTCTACAATGAGAAAATTTTCCAGTTTGCTTACTATGTTCACTATGTTCATCATGCTTTTACTTTTCCTTAAGGGCATATCCAACAGTTTCTTTTTACAGTGAGAATTTTTTCGTCTTTTGATATGTTGTTTTCAAAATAAATACGATCAAAATTATGCAAAAATATGCATAGGTTACTGACCTCGTTTTCGAGAAAAATGAGGTCGAAGAAGGACACTTTTTGACAATTTTGTAGGAAATCCGACAATTTTATTTTTATTTTTAATTCTTTTTTGCATGTCAATATCGTGATACTTTTATGATTATGCTGAAGACAAATGATTGGGTATTTACTAAAAAATACTGTGAAGCTACGAAACGCATGTACAGTGGTCGTAATTTGGACTGTAATAGGCATTTCTGTGGAAAAATTGGCCGAATACATCACATTTTCGTATAGAATTCTTTAAAATTAAAAGTATTTCCCACAGTGTCGATTTTTTCATATTTTGATATTTTATTCGTCTTAAAATATGGATGGTAAAAACATTTAGAAAAGTATATGTCACCGAGTTCGTTTTCGAGAAAAATGGAGAAATACACTATAATTAACGAATAACCCGTCGGGAACCTCTAAAAGCGAGGACGTTATGAATGAAAATGCGACGTCAGCCAACTGTTACGTTACTGTCGCTGAGCTTTGTACTGTGACGTTTTTTCATTGTAACAGCCTAATGACGGTAACTGTACGATATGCCCTTAATGTAGTTTTCCACCAGAATTGATATAGATATGTAATATCCGATATAACACAGGGCTCTCCTGCTCACTTTGTCAAAACTTAGTTGAAAAATTACAGACAAAATACAAAACCAATAAAAATAACATACTAACACGCAAAAATAGACAAAACAAACAACAAGCTAAAAACTCCAAAAGAAACTACCTACTTCATTCCCATCCCCAAAGGAAAAATGCCAAACAAAAACGGCTTGATATAACCGGCATAGAATACAAATAACCAAAATATTTGACAAAATTTGGATATCATATAACCTACTTATTGTGAGAAAAGTTATTGAACTAAATATACTTGCAGCCTTGACATCATATTACAAAAAGTTAGTAGACCCTTTATCAGAGATCAGCCAAAAGCAAAGCACAGTTCGTCACCATTGGAATTCCGTTTGTCTGTTGAAAAACATTTTCTCCAAATTCAACAAATATATTGTCGATAAGAAATTCCAGCATGCTACCTAATGTAATGGAACATGGAACTAATGTACAAATTCTTGATAACAGGAAAACAGTTGCAAGTTGCTGATTATTATATACACTTTTATGAAAGAAGAACAAGATGTATTGAATATTGAATATTACTTTTTTTCCATGGCTTATCAGCAAAATAGTTGTTCTATTGACACAAATTGAACAAGGGCACCGCAAAGCGGAGCATCCCCTCGCAACCCCACAAAATTGAAATGAGCTTAATTCTGGGTAGGCACTGTGTCCTTAAAAATCTAGAGGCTTTCGGTTCTCTTCATAGTTAAGGGCTGTTGTGCAAATTTTGGTACAGATTATCTGGAAAATGCAAGCTGCCCTGTCTCCACAAGTATTACATGTACATATGGCCAAACCTATGACATAGTTATGTGACCTTGACCTTTGACCTGTGACCTTGAAAATAAATAGGCTGTCTGCTCCCTTAGTAGTTAATACCTATGCGAAGTTTGGTAAAGATCCGTTGAAAAACACAAGCTGCACTGTGTCCACAGATATCAAATATGGCCAAACGTGTAACGTGACTGTGTGACCTTGACCTCTGACAAGTGACCTTTAAAATCAATAGGCTATCTGGTCTTTTTATTCTAAATGCCTATGCAAAGTTTGGTAAAGATCCAATGAAAAACACAAGCGGTACAGTGTCCACAAGTGTAATAGGCACGGACGCACGGACGGACAGACGGTCCGGTTCCGATATCCCCTTCCGCAACTTCGTTGCGAGGGAATTATTATGGTGTAGTGTCATTTATATAATTTACATTATACCCTGTATTTCACTTCACGATTATGAATTATCAGGCATATCGCCAATACACATTAAGAAAGAATTTGAATGAACAGACAAGTAAGTTACCCGACGGGTTTATCACCACTGTGACCATTTGAAAAGAGATTTATGAGGCTGATACAATGGTTCTATAAAAGGAAAAAATTCGATTCCATTGGTGGATTAAAGAAAAACAAATATTTTATCTATTGTTTTCTCATCCGTATCTGAAAGTTTTTGTTATAGTTTTCTTCCGCCACTGAACTTGCTGGAAACGATTCTAAGAAATCGCAAGTGGGACGTCCATGTAAATTGATACGATATTAGCCGCATGTATCTTGATGTGTACATGGAGTGTCGTTTCCAAGGGGTCAATGACAAATCAGCAAGGGGCAGCAATAAAATAGTGTAGACCCAACTTTGGTGTTCTTTGTGCAACCTTGATGAACTGACCACGATGAACACACCTCCCTATAGAAGCGATGTTCCGGCATATTTAGTTTTCCACAGATTAGGAATGTTTGTATACATCGTTATAACAGTCTTCGTTATTCACACGTTCTATTATATAGCCATCAGCACAATTGTTTTCTGCAAAATGCTAAATAAAGGTATCTTACTGTTTGAGAACTCTTACAGCATGGCGGACGATACTAAGAGTGTGGCAATTATCGGAGCTGGTATATCTGGACTGCTTTCTCTTTACCATCTTAAACAAAGCCGTAATCAGTTACGTCTTGTGGCCTTTGAAAAGAATTACGACACTGGTGGTCAGTGGTTATGTACAGACCAAACCAAATCCAATGATTTTGGACTTCCTGTCTATTCTGGTGTATACGATCATATGAGGTTTGTGGTATATACATCTAACATGCTGTAAAACGGTGATACAATGGCGGGATAATACATGCAATGTGATTTTGGAATTGCGATCCGCATATCTGGCATGGCATTTGCTGCATTAACATGATCTACAGCTTTTTAAAACGTGCTTTTATTTAAGGGGTATGTAAAAACTTAACGTTATTTGGTAATTATTGAGTAACGAACCAGCATAAAAATCCAACACGTGCCAAAGCTACCCTATTCCTTCTGTTATATTCATGTAGGCATAAACACAAAAACTGAAATCGAATAAAACTTTGACAGATGCAAAAACATTTTATCTCGAAAATACAAAAACACAATCCAAACCTAATGGATAAATAGAAGAGCCTACGAAACTATATAGATTTATGTGGCACAATCGATATTGGAAACTTAAGACAAAACTTTCTGAAAACCAAATAAAATTCTGCGTTGAATATATCCTACTTCAAACGTTAAATCTGCCATTTCAACTGATGTGTATAATTTTTCATGTAGACCAAATGTTGCCTGAATCATCAAAAGGGTTACTGTTTTCAAATTAATGTCCAATGACCCTGCAGATCTACCAGCTTGTCTGCTGTTGGTGGTTAAATGCTGACAATCTCTTGAAATGACTTTACTTTTCTCAGTTTATGATGCAATCCTTTCAAATTTGAACTCACGAGAGATGATAAGGGGATGTTTGACATATATAACGGGTTTCTCTGCGAACTTTGAATTTTCGCTGCAGTTAGTCAATTATACAAATTAGGAATAATTCAGCTTCATTTTGCATCCCGTAAGGCGGCCATAAATAAAAAAAAAGAAATTTCTACATATTAGAACTCCTCCTCAAAAAAAATAAAACACAATTAAAACAGAAAAGGGAGAGAAAAAGCAAAACAAAACAAAACAAAAAAACAAAACAAAACAAAAGCAAAAACAAAAACAAAATAAAAAGTAAAAACAAAATAAAAAGCAAAAACAAAACAAAAAAAGCAAACAAACAAATAAACAAACAAACAGACAAACCGCAAAAAGTACAAGCCAAAAAATAATAAATAAATAAATAAATAAATAAATAAATAAAACAAAAGACGAAAAAAGCCAAGGAAAGCGTAAACTATGCAAAGTAGACATAAAGACTCAAAATCTTGTCTGAAACTAGAGTTACTAAAATAGAACTTTCTTCAAAAGCCTCAAATTTTTTTGTTGGTTTTTGTTTTTGACCAGCATCAATTAAAATTTGAATTTACGAAGCATAATTATAAAATGTTCTGAAACCATATAATTGGAAGCAAGCATTTCCATAATAGTCTTTATATGGTCCCCTTTCATAAAAACCAAACTTAGTCTAAAATCATTCCCAGGATGTATCGTCGATTATCCTTCCAAATTATTTTGTATATTAAATAAGTACTAGATGAGCGAGACAGTCAGGTTCCTTTCAGCCTTTAGTTTATCTTGTGGTGTAAACGGAGGAATAGCTATGATCAGAAGGAATGTTCTGAAGAATTTGTCTTTTGTTTGCAGAACGAACCTTCCAACTGCGTTAATGGCAATCCCAGGATTTGATTATGACGAAGGTGTGCCAAGCTTTCCTAAAAAGGAACAAGTTTTATCCTATATTCAATCCTTTTGTAGTAAGAACGATCTGCAGAAATACATAAAGGTATAATGTTAACTTTTAAATTTGATCTAAAAAAAACCAACAAAACATAGTAAGTGTTTGAAAATCAAAAACATAAAAAAACAATTCATCGCATTGGCAAGAATCCGACTTTATGAATTATGGCGAAAAAGGGATTGAAATATGTAGTTGGTATTGAAGGTTAATATGTTTTGAAGTTATGAAGTAAAAAGAATGGATATGGCTTACATCGTACAATAAAAGATCGAAACAAGTGCAAATTCTTGAAATTAGCTTAATCTGTTGCTAGTCGAGCGCAGCTCCTCGAGTACTTGTACAAAGCGGAGTCATCCTAGGGAAGAAAGATTATTAAATTTCATGTACAGAGAGTTAGTAAAGCTGCCTGTACCTAGTGGCGTCTTTCTTATTTCTGTAAAAATTAGTATAAATTAAGAAGTATTGTATAATGTATCTTACTGCTGTGTTCTTGTGTCCCAGCAATGCATTGATTGACACGACGATAGGTAATTTTAGTTCCAGTGGACGTCAAGATTAACACAGGTGTAATGATTTTCTAGATTGTTTTCGCAAATTGCAATTTTCGTTTTCGTTTAATAAACACTAAAAGCATAAAAGCACATTTTTTAGTTCAACACATTGGTGCGTGAGGTGAAGAAAGTTGACCCAACCGATCGATTCACGAAATGGACCGTTACATACAGTGATGTACGATTTAAGGACAACAAAATTACAGACACATTTGACTACGTCATCGTGTGCAATGGGTAACTATTTTGTGTCTAACAGAATTAATTATCGACAACAGAATACCGACGCAAGAGGTTCAAGTAGTAATCGAAAACTCATGAATCCAGAGACAAGGCAAGAGCGCGGAAATAAACCAGGACAAAACAAAAAAGAACTGAAAAATCCAAAACATGCAGCAAACAGACCAAACAGCAACAGACGACACGAGTACCAAAGCAATAGCAAGGTAAACACCCACCAAACTCCGGACAAGACATCAGGCGCTGCGGAAGGGTAAGCATGTCCATCTCCGTTAACGAGTCAAACTGAGTCAAACAACTTGTGTCAATGAAATTATTGAATCAACTATCATTTGTCAGTTTGTAATAATTATCCATCTGAAAAAAAAGGAGAAAAACATGATAGTCTTGCTGTACGCATCACAATTCCAAAATGTTTGACATATCACGATTCGTTCAAAAGTTATTCCAATTTACTTTAACATTTTAAAGGTGGAAATGTAAAATTCAAGCTATTTGGCGCAAAATATGCAAATTTTTATCGCAAATATCTGAAAAGGTAAGTCATGAATGTTTGTTTTTCTTTCTTTGCATATTTGGAATATTTTTGTCAAAATTTGTGTCTATATAGGCTCTCCCCTGTATCGTAAACCTGCAAAAGAGAAAAGTGTGGAATAAAGATCTCATGATTAAGCTTCGTGAAAGATTTCATAGGCATTTGTTTACAGTGAATTTAAAAATTACAACAAAAAATGTTAATTTTGCAGGATTTTTGTCTCACCGAATATTCCTGTGGTTGAAGGATTAGATGAATTCAACGGTTACATAACGCACAGTTTCTTTTATCGACATCCAAAGATTTACTCTGGACAGACTGTAGCGGTTCTTGGTGGGATGTATTCTGCAACAGATATAAGCCTGCAGTTGGCCAACTATGCAGAAAAGGTAGTGCGGAAATTTGATATTAAAGAGAATTAAGAAATAGAAATCGAGGAGAACCTCGGTTAGAAGAGTTATAACACACCGAAAATAGGAGGGAACAACAAACCAAAGGAAATAAGGACAAACATCATATGAAACACGCAAAGCTGAAATAAGATCTCTACACAAAATTTAAACGAGAACACAAACTCAAACAAAAACAAAAACAAAAACAAAAAAGACAAAAAACAAAAAACAAAAAAGACAAAAAACAAAAAACAAAAAACAAAAACAAAAAAAAAAACACGGAGCAGGTGCATATGAAAGGTAAGCGTTCTCTGCTTTCATAGAAACACTCTTAGAGTTACTCGTGTCATGTCCGTTAGATCACATCCGGAAAAGGAGATGAAGCCTACAATCAAGGGAACAAGTCTGAACACATCATTATGGTCTAAAAGTTCATGATGGCGGCCGTAGAATTTTTGACGCGATGACTCAAGTCTAGATGGACCTCCCCGATCCATAAGCCTTTCAGACAACAGTATTGCACGATGTAATATAAAAAATAATAAGTAGGAAAAAGTAATAAGTGAACCGTTTAAAAACAATAAAAGGTTCCTTCATATCGAAACGGCCTTTTTTTAACATTCCTTTCTTCTGTTGTGGTCTGAAGCACAAGATTGGAAGTCCGGACAAGAAATTAAAGACCATTAAAAACACCAAACGATATAAAAATGTTTCCATGCAGACTTTCTAAGCCATTCACAACAAATGAGGCAGACGTGTCAAACATACTGCACCATACAGATGTTACAAATAAAGTTCCTCCATACTTTTAAACATCTATAATGATTGTAAGAGTAGAATGGTAAAGCAATTCTCACCGAAATATTTCCTTTCACTTTCCGATAAGCTAATAATCTAAGTGATATATAAAAGAAATAATACGGGATATGCTTGTACTGGTATGATGTGAGAGGAGAAAATATTATCAGTCTGGTTCATATTCTATCAGTTTCCGTTTCACTTTGAAAACAAGGATATATCTAAATAATTTTAGCAATTGTAATGATTCGATAGTCACTTTATTCGTCTTTTAAAGGTTTTTATCTGTCACAGAGGACCTGAAATTACTGCACCACTTCCTGACAACGTTATACAGAAATTGGCGGGCTTTGATCACATGACAGAGCATTCTGTTGTACTTGCAAATGGAGAAGAAATTGCCATTGACTCCGTTTTATACTGCACAGGGTACAATTATAGTTTTCCATTTCTGTCTGGTGATATTGTAAAAATAGAAAATGGAAGAGTCAGGAATCTGTTCAAAGAAATTGTTCCTGCCGATTTTACTACAGTCATGTTTATGTGCATACCAAGGGCAATTGCGTCCTTTCCGATAGCCAGTGAACAAGCACGGTATATAGCAAAATTAATTGAGGAATCCGCAGCATTACCAGACGCGACTGAAATGCAAAGAATTATAGATGATGATTTCAGCCGACGTGTTGTAGACTATAAAACACAGTGGGAGTATAACAAAGAACTTGCCGCTCTGGGTAAATTCGAACCATTACCAGAGGTACTGGAGAAAATTATGCTGTATCATTATAATAACTATCTTAACAATTTACAGAATCTCAGAAATTTTGATTTTAGAGTGACAGGTCCCGATTCATTCACTGTCACATTTAATTCATGAAATACTTATATCAGAATTCCTACCATAGTCTCTTCTAATATTATTAACGTTTATTAACTGGAGAATATTTCTAACGGACACTTAATGTGTATTCATTGTTCTGTAATAACAAACTATGTATCATTCAAGCTGAAGATAAATGAATAAAATATATACAAAAAGATGCCAGTTGATAACTATAATTCCAGAGAATGTGGCATGTATGTGCCACAGTTCACTTATGGAAAACTTCGTCCTTAAATTCATCAACAATGAATACTGTTCGTAACCAACCAGGGTCACTATTCTGTTTGTCGATTGACAAAAAACCTGAAAGAAAGAGTGAATTTACTCTCGAGTCTATAAGAGTTTTTTTTTTGAACGACGGTATATGAATCCACAACAGACAGAGATACAATATGACAATGACTGACCAGTTCCCGTTGTAAATTGTCGAGTAACGACATGTATTCATTTGATTTTTTTCTATTATTCAGTGTATTTATATACAGCCGAAGGATTTTACGGAACACCTGGCCTTGCAGTTATAACTTTCGACTAAGATCTGTGTACTCAGAATCAAAATTCAACAAATCAAAATGCTGGACTTGCTGTTTGGAGCACGTGATTTTTATACTGTGACCATGAGTCATACTTCACTACCACGTGGCGGTTCATGTTGTTTGCTATTTGATTTGACAGTCACTTTGATATCTAGAAATTGAAAGGATGCTTAGGTGCACGTGGTCCATGCTAATGGTTTTGGTGGAATTTGAGTTACCACGTGGCGGTTCATGTTGTTCTGCTGTTTGATTTGACAGTAACTTTGATATCTAGAAAATGAGAGGGCGCTTACTGTACCGGTGTACGTGGTCCATGCTCAGAGTTTTGGTGGAGTCTGAGTTAGCACGTGGCGTTTCATGTTGTTCTGCTATTTGATTTGACAGTAACTTTGATACCTAGAAAATGGGAGGACGCTTACAATACCGGTGTACGTGGTCCATGCTCACAGTTTTTGGTGGCGTCCGAGTTCTTTTTATTTTTATTTGGTGTTATGTTGCCATAAAGTATTTCCCCGTGCTTGAAATTAATGTCCATATATTTTTACAGTAATGGCGTAGTTATTCTTGAGATAATTTCTCTCTTATGTACTACTTCACTTGTAAAACGGGCACATTTCGCTTTTTGGAAAATCGACACCCCAAAGAAAATATCAAAATTAATGCTGCATTTAGTCGCCCTCGGAATACTGTTTTTGACACTAAAAGGTCTCCATAACAAATCTTAAAGGGAATCGTCGATAGATGCATGTGATAGTCACTCTACTGTTTTTCA